>JAPJYX010000177.1:0-25408 GCA_030503985.1 Himalopsyche tibetana
GTGTCAATTTTAATCCAGTTAGAGCGGCTTACCTCTACCCAAGGTTTAGGATTAATTCATGCTGGTAGTGGTTTAGGTTTATTACAGCTTGATGCCACGACAGTGAATGCTAAAACAATTTTGGAGATGCGGCAGTTTTGTCAAACCAAAAATGGTTTTCTGTCAATTTTATCAGCACCCGCTACCATTAAGAAACAGCTAGATGTTTGGGGTTACAACGGCAATGCCTTGGAGATTATGCGCCAGATTAAACAGCAATTTGACCAGAAAAATTTATTAAGCCCAAATCGCTTTGTTGGTGGAATTTAGGGCAAGAATATTTCTAATAGTTTAACATAAAGAACGTACTAAAAACAATGCAGACTTCAACTACACCTAACTCTAATTTTCCAACTCCCGACTCGGTGCGCTTAGAGTTATCGGAATCCTTAAAGGAAACCCCGCATTCGGGTTTTGATTCTCAACATCCTCCCGAACAGAAATTAATTGATAGTTGTGTTCATTGCGGTTTTTGTCTGTCTACTTGTCCTAGTTATCGGGTAATAGGTAAAGAGATGGATTCTCCGAGGGGACGGATTTATTTGATGGATGCCATTAATAAGGGTGAGGCAGAACTTAATGAGGCAACAGCACAGCATTTTGATTCTTGTTTAGGATGCCTTGCCTGTGTTACTACCTGTCCTTCTGGTGTGCAGTACGATAAGTTAATTGCCGCTACTCGTCCGCAAGTTGAACGTAATTATCCCCGCAATCTTTCTGAGCGATTAATTAGAGCAATTATCTTTAATTTATTTCCTTATCCTCAACGATTACGTCCTTTACTGGCTCCTCTTTATATATATCAAAAGTTGGGAGTTCAAAAACTTGTTCGTTCCGCGGGTTTGTTAAAGAAAGTATTTCCTCGTTTAGCAGCGATGGATTCAATTTTACCGCAACTTACTCTTGCTGCATTTAGTGATAATTTACCTGATATTATCCCAGCAAAAGGTGAGAAACGTTACCGAGTTGGCATGATTTTAGGTTGTGTACAGCGGTTATTCTTTTCACCCGTAAATAAAGCAACAGTAAGGGTTTTAACAGCAAATGGTTGTGAAGTAGTTATCCCAAAAACCCAAGGCTGTTGTGCTGCCTTGCCGGAACATCAAGGGCAAACTGAACAAGCCCATACTATGGCACGGCGCATGATTGATAGCTTTGCCGACACCCATGTTGATGCTATTATTATTAACGCCGCTGGCTGCGGTCATACTTTAAAAGAATATGGGCATATTTTACAAGATGATCCAGAGTATCGAGAGAAAGCAAAAGCCTTTGCAGCTAAGGTAAAAGATGCTCAAGAATTCTTGGCAGAAGTGAGACTAACAACTACACTTTTCCCCTTGACTGATGATGAGTTGAAGGTAGTTTATCAAGATGCTTGTCACTTATTACATGGGCAGAAAATTAGTGTGCAACCTCGGCAACTATTGCAGCAAATTCCTAATCTAAAATTACGGGAACCTCTTGATGCAGCGCTGTGTTGTGGAAGTGCGGGTGTTTATAATATGCTGCAACCAGAAGTGTCGGATGAATTAGGTCAACAAAAGGTTAATAATTTGTTGAATACTGGTGCTGATTTAATCGCTTCGGCTAATCCAGGTTGTTCGTTGCAAATTATGAAACATTTAGGTTTACAAGGAAAAGAGATTACTTTGATGCATCCGATGGAGTTGTTGGATTATTCAATTCGGGGCGAGAAAATCAAGCTATAAAAGTTCAAGTCAAATAATTAAGATCAATGGAGGTACAACAATTACCAACTGAAGCCGCATCAACCATCATTTATTCCGATAGCGATAGTCAACCAATGTCAGATAATACTAAACAATTTCGCTGGATTGTTATTGTTAAAGCAAATATGGAAATCTTGTTTGCTGATGTGGCTCATGTATTTTTTGCTGGAGACCTCTTTTGGTATCCTGTAGGTGGCATCGACCCAAAACAACTATGATTGAAGCGATCGCACTACTGATATCAAATACTGCGATAATGTAAAAGCATCCACCCCCAACTCAGTCCGCTCCTTCATTGCCATTATCCCTGCTTGAGCGTGCCACCACGCTGCTAGTGCCACCGTTGCCTCTATTGGCTGCTCCCCGGCTGACTGAGCCACCAAACCACCCAGTAGCCCGGTTAACACATCCCCACTACCACCCCGTGCTAAAGCTGGTGTACTGTCAGGAATCAGCCAGACAGCACCTCCTGGATTAGCGATCACAGTTCTAGCTCCTTTTAACAATACTACAGCTCTACTTAACCCAGATGCCTTACGCACGGCACTAACTCGATCAGGCAGCAACGCCGCTGAGTCGGGAAATAAGCGCTTAAACTCCCCTTCATGAGGCGTTAAAACCGTAGCAGCTTGACGGACGCCTTAATAAGGTCGGAATGGTTCTTAGTTCAGCAAGAATATTTAAGCCATCAGCATCTAAAATCAAAGGACAGGAAGCAGCTAATACAGTTTCCACGACAAGTTTGGCTTCGCTCGTCAAACCAGGACCACAGGCGATCGCACTATACTTACTTAAATCAATTGTTTCAGGCAAATCAGCGATCACACCTTCTGCCGTTTCTGGACAACCAATAATTAACGCCTCTGGCAAATGACTCACTAGTAAGAGTTTCAGCGACTCTGGCACAGCAATCGAAAGCATCCCAACCCCACTGCCGCGCCCTCCCAAACCCGCTAAAATTGCCCCTCCCGCATACTTTTTTGAGCCACAAATTAGCAACAAATGCCCTTGTTTGTACTTATGAGTTACGGCTTTTCGTGGCAAGGGCAGAAATTCTCTTGCCGCCTTTGCTGTCATGCGTTGCCTCGATGCTGGCTCACCCAAAATTGCCGAAATATCCCTCGAAGGAATGCCAAAATCAACTAACTGAGCCTCCCCAATATATTCCAGCGCCCGGTCTTGCAGAAACGCCAGCTTCCACAACCCCAGGCACAGCGTGTGAGTCGCCCTTACAGCCGTTCCCAGCACTTCCCCAGTATCCGTGTGCAAGCCCGAAGGGAGGTCAATACTAATCACAGGCTGCGACCATTGATTTAATTGAGTAATCGCCTCGGCAATCTCACCTGTAATTGGTCTGGTTTGACCAAAGCCAAATAAACCATCTATAATCAGATCACATGGGTACAAGGGGAAAATCTGTTCATAAATAGGAATACCTAAGCTTGCTGCATACTCAGCATGGTGTGCCGTCAACTCCTTAAGCTTGGTAATTGGACGATAAATCAACACATCATCGCCTGCAAAGTGCAACTCACGTGCCACAACCAGCGCATCACCGCCATTATGTCCTGGCCCTACTAATACTCCGACTCGGCGCGGTTTAGACGTTGGATAAAGCGCCTGAATTTGACGACTAATTAAGCCTGCAACTTTTTCCATCAAAGCGGCAACAGGCATCCCAGCCTCAAAAATGCGTGTCTCAATGTCGCGCATTTGTAGTGCTGTCACGACTACTTGATCTATTTGTTCGCACCGATGTTGAAATTCCATGCAGGCTCTAACTTACTAGAATTAAAGAAGGAACTGTTAATAGCACTCGCTTTATTTTGTATATTAACTCCAGCTTCCCAAGCAGATCCTTAAGCTCATTGCTCAGATTATTTCTTGTAAATCACTTTCAAATTCACTAAATAACCAGCCATGCTCAAGTAAGATTATTGAATAAACTTGAATTGTTGCATCCGATGGCACTCGCACCATTATCAACCCTAATGGTAACCGTTTCGATATTAGTGGTGGTACTAATCTCTTCTCTAGCTTCCCAAAATTTGACTTAAATTCTCAGGAAATTGCTAACCTTCTCTTCAATCCTCAAATTCATAATATTTTAGGTTGAGTTTTGCCAACTTCCATAATTATCATCAAAGGTTTTCTCGGCAACTAAGACAGTGGTATTAAATCTATGTATCTCCTAATTTAGTGTCACACTAAAAACTGCTTTTAATAGCTTCCACTAATTGGTCAATTTCACTGCGCTGAGTAAAGTAATGAACGCAAGCACGAATACAGTCAGGGTCAAGAATCGTCCGCAGCATGAAACCTTGCTGCTCCAAAAATTCTACTAACTGCTTATGGGACTGATTGTTAGTCAAGACAAATGACACTAAACCTGCTTGTGGGGGTGTCGTCATCAAACATTTGACCTGATTAAGTTCCCCTAAACGCTGCCAAAGATACTGAGAAGTCTGAGAAATTTGTTCGTAACGTGATTGAGATGTTCCCCATTGTTGATGAGTCGCAATCGCACTTCTCAATCCGGCGTAAAGTGGATAAGCAGAAGTCGCAATTTCATAACGTCTAGCATCCGCTTTCCAACCTGTCGGATTTCTTTGATCCATGAGAATCCCACGCCAACCAATGAACGTCGGATTTAGACTTGCCATCGCTCCGGACGCACGTAAAGACCGCCGATACCTTCTGGTCCACACCACCATTTATGACCTGTAAAGGCGTAAAAATCAGCTTCTAATTCAGTCAAATTCAACGGTAGGCAACCGACGGATTGGGCAGCATCAACTAAAACTCGAATTTTCTGTGTTACGCTATTACAATTGTGGCAAGCTCTGACAATTTCAGCTACAGGTAAGACTTGACCCGTATTCCCAAGTAAATGACTCAAGACAACTAATCGTGTTCCGGGTCGTAGATGTTGCCTAATTACCGCTGTCGCATCTCCTTGATTTAAGGTTGCCCGAATTGGACAAGTAGAGACTTCTACCTGAAACCGACGACCAATTTCAGCAGCAGTAGCAACAATACCAGGATGTTCGCAGTCAGTAAGAAGTAAATGATCTCCTGGTTGCCAGTCAATACCCCACATGGCAATATTACAACCAACGTTACCGTTGGTTGTAATATTGCCATGTGGGGTATTGACTGGCAACCAGGAGCGATCCCTCTACTACTTACCTGACTCGCGAACCTATCCCATAGCCAGCATTCACCCAATCGTATGGCCCTGCTGCTGAACATATTGATATGCTTGTTGAATGGCGTCTAGCGCAGCTTGAGGCAGCGTGCCTTGACCACCAAAGTTAAAATAAGCTTTATTAGCTAAAGCCGGAAATTGCAACCGATGACGTTCAATTTGGGTAGATGCAGGAGAGATGCCAGTCATAGAAAGATTTCTAGAAAATTAGAAGCTTTATTGTATCGTTACTTGCCTTCAACATACCCTTTCTTTGCCCTCAGCTTACTTCGCTAACACATTAAAGCCTTACTTAGCGCTTACTTTTGAATGTCTGAGTATAATTGCTGGGGCAACTAGAAATCTAGTAGTTGCTTTCAATAACCACTGCTCATAACTACTCAGCAACTTAAGGTATTTTTCCTAATCCTCAATAGACCAACTATACTAAATCAAAAAATCATTATCCACCAATCAGTAAGTTTTGAATTATCTGCGTTAACTTGTGATTAAAAATCACTTTTCCCACAGTCGCTCTAATGATCAATTGAACCATTAATTCTGCCATTGAAGCCATAAACCTGACGACTACCAACAAACCCAACTAAAACAACTTCTCGTTGGTCTCCCGGTTCAAATCTTACCGCAGTACCAGCAGGAATATCAAGGCGCATTCCTAATGATTGTTCTCGCTCAAACTTCAATGCTTGATTGACCTCATAAAAGTGAAAATGAGAACCAACTTGCACTGGACGATCACCGGTATTAGCTACCTGTAGTCGTACAATCGGTCGTCCAGCATTCAATTCTAGATCGCCGTCTTGGAAAATCATTTCTCCAGGAATCATCATCTTTGCCAAAAATAAAATTAAATAATTGTCACAGTCAGTTTAAGCAATCTTTATTATTTTTATTCTGATCTGCCTCACTATTAAGTGCATATTGTCATAGAAGTTGATTAATTTATTTTCCTATGACAACCAGAATAATGGTAAGAAACTTGGCATTAATTAAACATTTGTTAGCAAATCATGGAAATGAACACAATCCCGAAATTCAACAAACCTTAAATTCGTTAAATTTTGTCTGGGAACAACATATCCTACAGGTAAGAGAATGCATTGAACTGCTAGAAGGAATTAGAGAAAAAGAAGAAGTAGTAGGTCGTAAAGAGCAAGTTTCATCAGTGATTAAAAGCCTCCACCATCTCATTTAACCCTAATTTTAGGCTCTTCAGATCACCTTTCTTTGATAAGATTAACGAATCGGGTCATGAACTGTAACCAGCTTAGTACCATCAGGAAAGGTCGCTTCTACTTGTACTTCCTGTACCATCTCACTCACTCCTTCCATTACCTGTTCGCGAGTTAATAATGTTGTGCCATAACTCATTAATTCTGCAACACTACGCCCTTCCCTCGCACCTTCCATAATCGCAGCAGAAATATAGGCAACGGCTTCTGGATAATTCAATTTTAAACCTTTGTCCTTACGTCGTTCTGCTAATAGAGAGGCAGTAAAAATCAATAACTTATCTTTTTCCTGTGGCGATAGTTGCATTGATAATTTCTTAAAACTCCTTTCTTGTAATTTTACGGCTTTAAACTTGCCAAACGCGCGGCTTTGTAATGTTACGCCCCAACAGCGACAGGCGTAGCAATTGCCAAACATCAGTAAACCAGTTTCTCACTTCTAGGGTCGAATTACCCCGATATCGGCACAGTAATCCTGATTGTAACTCAGTAACACCAGCTTCTCCTGGTTGATCGTTTGCTGGCATCAGCATTCTAGCTTTTTCGATAAGAGTTGGTGATACAGATTGTCCCAGCCAAACCAGAGTGGCAACAATCGGTTGTCCTGCCAAACCATGAACACTGTCAAGAATGGTTTTTGTCGCTGGTAACCATTGCCGATCAATCCAAAGGGGGCGTCCTTGCTGCCAAACTTCGGTATGCGATCGCCATTCTCCTGTTTCAAACACTTCTCCTCTAGCCGAGCGACCCAAGCGTGTAATTTCCCAGCCTAGCCAACTTGCTCCTAATGCTAATTCTACCCGCAGATCTTGCCGATAAAGCGCACCATTAAAAATAATTGTTTCTTGAGGCAACCACTCCAAATAAGCACCTGCTTCTACTTTGAGCTGAATCAGTTGTCGAGCTTGTTGCCCGTTACTGCGATAAACTTTACTTGCTGTCGCTGTAGTGATCAGCGCTTGAGAGTTGGGTTCAAGGTGAATATTTTGAGTTAATCTATCGCCTCCCACCATGCCTCCAGCAGTATGCAAAACCACACCATGACACACCGCACCCTCTGGATAAAACGGGCGTTGTATCTTCAACGGCGCTTGTCCCAGGGCACGAATTAGCTGGGTTTTCCCGTGGCGCAGGGCAAATTTTAATTGCAAACTCCCCTGCCATCCAGGTCTATGATCAGCGATTGTAGTCAAGAAAAATAAATCCACACAGGGTCAAGAGTGAAAAGTCAACACAGATACAATAATCTATCACTCTTACTTTAGCTCATATTAAGTTAAAAATCTTAAATGAATTGAGCAATGAAGTAAATACAAAGTAGTCAGAAAAAAGATTGTCCTATCCTCCTCAAAAAATTCTGCTAATTGGGCAATTCTAAAAGAGTGAAGAGCTCTCATCAGTCACAAGTATACAGACATCCCAGTTGTTGCTCAACTGGGTTTTTATTCATAAATTATTCACATTTATCTCTTAGACTAAGAATTGACAAGCAGCCAAATTTACAGATTTTTGTAACAGCTAATCAAGTAGCGCTCTAGGGATGGTCAAAACTTGAGAGATCTCTAAAAAAGTTGAAGAAGCACTTTTTTATGACTACGTTAATTGTTACTCTCATGTTTACTCTAGCTTCTTTGTCAGCCTTCTCTGAAAAATGGGTCATGAGCGACTCAACACCAGGATTAGCCGTTACAGCAACAAATAACGAATCAAGGAAGTGCTACATTCATTGATGAGGTAAAAATGGCTGAATCCTTTGCTCACTACTCCTGTGCCATCGGGCTGTGTTGTGAACTGATCACAGGCGTTAACCGTAAGATTGATCTGTGTCCCAATTGGTCAGTTTGTCGCGAGTTGACAGCGGGCTTTAAAGTCCAATTTCGCGCCCCTAAATGCCAGATACCCTATTCCCTGCGAGTAGATGGTGCGTTAGTTGTAGGATGGCTTGAACCTGACTATCCGGAGGTTTGTAGCCAAGCCTTGAGTGGAGGTTGGGCTGCTGCCGTGCCGTTGCCAAGAAATATAGCAGAAACGCCACTTTTTTCTATTTTAGCTAAAAATAGGCGATCGCCATGAGCAAAGTCAGACTTAAAGTTCTATTCAAAAATAACACAGAACTCTCGCTATTTTTAGGCTCGACCAACAGCGACATCCTCGAAAAAAAGCCCAGCCAAAGACGGATCGACCGGGCAATTCAGAAGGAACATGGTAGATGTCCCTTGAGAATTCAATACCTCATTAAGGGCTAAAGCAGACTGAGGGGTGGCTAACTCCCACCTCAATCAGCTAAGTCTTTTTGGATAACTTTTATGACGTATGGAACAGGATATACAAGAAGAATAAAGGAGCCATAGAAATAACCGTAAAGGTAATAGCATTTTCTAAATTACGGCTGACATAGCCAATCGTGCCAACTATGCCCAAAATCAAGACAATGGACAGAATTAATACTAAGGTTTCACCACGATAATCAATCAGGGAGTCTTCCATATTAGTCCTTTGCAACGCTTATCGTACTTATTTAAAACAAAAGTTTGGATAAATTATCTTACTTAGTCTACTTGATGATTCTCCAATAATCTTATTAATAAGATTACTCCCTATCCTCACTCAACGGACAGAGTTTTAAAAAAAATTAATCCCTTGTTTGTTTGAGGCGATGGTTGAGTTCTCATCCAGTCAAGAAAATATATAGATTGTTAAAAAGAAGCTGCAAGCAAGGCTTTACCTAGTTTTAGGGGAAAATTGTTACCAAGATCAGTTGATTCAGTTTCAGAGACGGTGATCCAGAATCATTAAGCCGTAAGTTTTAATGCCAACTTCACAGTACTTTTCTTGTTTTTAAAAACATTACATAATAACCTCATATTGAGTTATACATTCACCCAAGAAGAGGTTATTCAAAATGATTAAATCTCTTGCAGAAGTCGATCCCAAGACCCTCTAAGTCTCCATTAATAAAAGACAAACTAACTCCATCCCCTAGAACAATCTGAAGGTCAGAGTAGGGTATATTACCTTTTTGCAAGAGGTTTATTTAAGAAATAGTATGGCCAACCAAACTAAGAACAATTGCGATTAGATACTTTTTGATCAGGCATTGTGGTATTACATAAAACAGCATTTTTCAAGTTGGTATCCTTCAAACTTGCACCACTCAAGTTGGCATTACTCAAGTTTGTTGAAATCATTTCTGCACCATCCAAATTGGCACCACTCAAGTTAGCATAACTTAGGTCAGCTTCACGCAGAGTTGCTCCAGTTAAGTTAGCGCCACTAAGACTAGCACCACTTAAGCTTGCACCCCTAAGACTTGCCCAATTGAGGCTAGCATTACTCAAACTCGCCCCACCGAGACTTGCATTTCTGAGATTGGCACGAGTTAAATTAGCACTATTGAGCAAGGCACTAATCAAGAAAGTATTCATCAAATCGGTGTGGTTCAAGTCAGCACTATTCAAGTTGGCACGACTCAAATTAAAATTACTGAAATTCCGACGACTTAAGTTACAGTTTTCACATTGCCAACTGGCTGACAACTGCCCTTCTGGATTAACGTTTTGAGCTTGAATTGGACTTGCCAATAAAGATGATGCCAGTAGGAAAACCGTCGTTAGAACTCTTAATTTCATGATATTTACTGAAAAATAGTACTTACAATTTTTAGAGAATTACTCTGCTGGTGTTATTAATAGCACTGTCGCCATGATTTGGCTGTGTTATCAGTATTAACTTTATGAATTCTTTAACTAGTAAGATAGATTTTTGAGAAAACAGCGAAGTTTTTCTAATTACTCACTAGTAATTAGTGATTGAGAGCCGACTTATTATTTTCAAATTAGTTTCCAGGCTTAATGTATGGGATAGATAGCATCAACAATTAATTAGATAATATTTAAGAAAAATAATTTTTAGTAAGCTCTGAGTTACAGAAAACGACAAACTTATGATACTAAATCCAAATATCGTAGGCACCCAATTGCCAGATTCAGAAGTTATCCTACACCAGCAGCAGTATATACTATGAACTTCTAGAACTTAAACAGTCAGAGGCAATCCGAGATGCGACTGCTTTTAATATATAAGTTAAGCCTTCAACAGATAGAAAATTAATCTGGGCGATTATATAATCAACTAAGTGACTATTTGCTGGGACAACAATCAATTCAGATTCTTGCCCCAAAAGCTTTTCAACTAGTTCAGCTTTTTCATCTGTGGAAAGTTTCTCAGCAGCTTGCCAAGCTGTCTCAACATTTTTGTTGCCGCTTTCTAGATGAACTAAATTTACTTTGTACATGATTTTTCGCCTCTACAATCCTAAAGAAATTATAAATTTATCTGCTTTAAAGAGAAAACCGTAGATTTACTGAAAATACTAAGGAGCCAACCAGCATAAATCTGAAATAATTTGATTTGTATAAAGAATTTTAAAAAGTCACTGAGGTTAAGGAAGATTAAAGGAAAAAGTAGAGAAGAATTACCTAAATCTCAGATTAAGAGTTCTCAAAGGACAACTAGCAACTGTTTCAAATAGTAGTAGCTATCGGTACATAGACAAATTATTTACCGCAACCAATTGATTTTTTACTATCATCCATTCACAACTTATTCACATCGCTGCTGTAGGATATCTGTTGAAGAGGAAGCAATTGTCAAATACTGCTTTGATTAAAGCAGTATTTGACAAACAGGAAAAAGCTGAAATTTTTTCTAGATGCTACGCTAACATACCTATATTTAATCAGTATTAGTCTGTTGGTTTTGAGTTGTGAATTCTTCGTTAAAAAAAATAAGACAAGTGGTTGTTCAACTAACTTTTTGGAGAAATCATCTACTAAATATGAAAAAATTTACCTGCTTGGCATTGGTAATTACCCTTTCAAGTTGTTCTGCCAAAGTTTCTGTAACACCAAACCCAACTGCCTCATGGATACCAATTGGTGAAAGTCGGGAAGGTGATATCATTTCAATGGATACTGGAACTTTATCTCATCCTGAAGGTCAATCCAGGGTTTGGGTAAGAATTGATTATAGAAAATCACAGTCTTTAAAACAGAATGCCACTCAGTTTTATGCTGCGTTTAACTGTCAAGATCGTACCATCCAGACAATACGACAAGTTGAGCTAGGTACAATGGGAGAAACTATCAAAGATCAGTCAATAAAAATGATCCCCAAACGAGTAATGCCGCTGTCTACTGAGGGTATTGCTTTTCAGCAGATTTGTTGGTCAAAAAAAGCATCTAATTCTTCACATTCCAACGATAATTCTCGTAAATAAAGAGACAGTTATGGTGAAGTTGATGCCCAAGAATTAGAATTATTAGTAATGGGAATAACACGCGCTTTCACTTGAGCCTTATTTAACTCTCGCACAAGGCGTTGTGCTTGGTGTTTGTAAAGAGGTGATGGCAGTGTACCAGGTAGACTTTTCATCAAATCTCTAGCTATGCTAAGACTACATCCAGTAATACGTGCGATCGCATTTGCTCCCTCAAACACCGCTTCTGTAGTCAGCGCCATCTCTACCTCAACTCGCCAGCTTTTCGGCATAATTCCCGCCATGCCATGCTCAATGCGTCGCAAACCATTACTCGTTGCCAAAATCACCAAGCGATCGCCAATAGCTAACCTGGTATCATCAGACGGCATAAACTTCGGTGCCTCCTGCTCTTTTTGATAAAGCACCGGCACAACACCATAACCATACGCTACCTCTGCCAACAGCAAATTATGGAGCGTATCATCTGGCTCAACATAGTATTCTGTAACCAAAATTGTCTGATTATTCACACGAAACAAACTAGCAATATTTTCGCCAAACGCTGCCGCTGCAAAGGCTTCTGCTGCCAAAGCATAAGCACACAATACCTGAGCATCTGGCAACATTTGCGCCAAATTATCACTCAAACCCTGCTCAAATATTCTAATTACCAAGCCCCCCGCAGGATTAACCGCATGAGCCATTAACCCAACTTCCATATTGAGCATTTCATCACTAGTTGCCACCAAAACACTTTTTGCTGTCAGCAGATGTGCCTTTTTTAAAGATGTAGTCAGCTCACCAACAATCATCGGTAAATTCGGTAAAATATTGGCATCAAGTGCTGTATTATTCAAACCAACAACAGGTTGATTAAACTCTTGCAACAGCTTTACCACTCGTTGACCAAATCGTCCTAAACCAATTACCACCACATGATCTTGTTGCGGCACGGCTGGACGTGGTTTAGAAAACTGAAATTTTGAGCTGAGAATTTTTTCTGTCAGCATTGCGTATAAAATGCCCACAAAAACTGTCCCTGCAACAGTTAAACTAAAACTAAACGAATGCAACCACCAAGGCAAATTTAATTGTAATGGTAATTGCCCAAACAAATTATCATAACCACCTAAGAGTAAAACAACTGTAGTGTTAAAAGCATCTCTTGGACTGATGTAAGGTGAAGAATTCAAGCTATAGAGAACTGTACCAATAATTAATAAAATACAAACAACAATTCCCGAAATAATAGCAACTCTTTCAGTTTGACTTTGGGCAGTTGACTCCCAAAAATCATTGAGTTTCTGCCGCAGGCTTCTCCAAGCGAAACCTTGAATAACTTCTTGCCAAAATCTTGATTTCCGCTTCCTTGCTGTTGCCGAGCGCTCAGAACCTTCAGCTAACTTTTCCTGTAATGAGATATAGACAAGAGTATCCCCAGCCTGCACAAGTGCTTCTGAATCCCATTGATGAAATGATTGAGGAACCGACGCTGAGTTTGAGGTATGACTAACCAGCCGACGAGTGCGACTATTGAGTTCATAGGCAAGACGTTGATTACACCAACGATCCCCTAATTCAATTTGGTGTTTTACCACCCTCATCTGTTGCCCTTCTAGGCTAAAAAAACCCAATGTATCAGTTTCCAAAGTGGCAAGAGCAAAGGCAGCAACTGGTAATTCCGTCGGTTCAAAAGCAACAAAATTTCCTAAATGGTTGCTCAATAATTCATTAAGATTTTCTTTAGAAGAACGCACAACCAATCGCGTGTTAGTGTTGAGCAATCGTGCCGCAAAAGCTGCTTCTATATTGACACGCTCACTATTGGTGAGTAAAAGTACACCTCGACACTGGCGAATTTTAGCTTGCTCTAAAACACTTTCTTGACGACAATCGCCAATAATCAACTCATCTAATAAATTGGGTAAATCAGGAATCTCCCAACTCTGGGGCAGCGTTGTCTCAATTGCCACAATTGCCACACCAAACTCTTTGAGAGCCACCACACATTGCTGACCTAAACTACCGAGCCCACAGATTAAAAATCGATTGAAATTTACCTGACGTTGCTGGAAATTTACTGCTTGGCTCATTTTTGCCGCTTCTTGTCAAGATGCTGTAGTTCTGATCATAAGCGAACAGGCAAAATTCTCAGCCCGTGTGGACAGAGATTATTGGTGATTTTTAAGGAAGAGGACAATAAGCCGGACTCGGCTCAAAGGTAAAATTATCTAAGGTAAATGAATTGTCGCTCAATCCATTCTCAGCCATAAACCTGACATAAGCAATATTTGAAGAAGCTACCTTCAAAAAGATATTCGGTGAAAGTCCTGTATCTGCGTTGAGATAATTGCTGCCGCTAGTACTTGTCGTGCCAATCACTCTATTCTCAGCATCATAAGCCGTTAAAGTTATCTGCCCAATACCAGTAATATAAGCACCGACACTATCCCAAGTTGAGCCAACCGCATTTACACTGATCAGATTAGATGGATAGTTATAAACCAGGTTATTTCCCGAAACCGGTGGATAAGTGGGATCAAGACCTTCTCCCAGTGTCAAAACTGATGGTGTGCCGTTGAAATCTACACCCAAATCCAGAAATTGATTATCAACAATCTCTCCTGGAGATAAGCTATCAAAATTAATGACCGCAGCTTGTCCTGTTTTACCAAGTCCCAAAGTGAGCATTATGGCGCCAGTAGCGGCGAGGGCTAAATTTTTAAAAGTAGTAGGTATAATACTCATGGCTTTAAGAATATGATGGGGACAAAAGCAAGCTACGACATCTTTGCCAAAGTTTTTCTCCGAGCTAATCGGCTGAAAGTGTAATCTAAATTCCCTAAATCAAAGCTGGATTATGTAGAACAAGGCTTGTCTAGATGTTGTAGTTTTGAGACAAGCAGACTGACCCCGGAAGTAGGCTGGAGCTGCTCTAAGCATTTCCTAGCTCGTTTAATTACTAGTAACTGTAATCCACTTAGTGATCTGATGACCGGATTTCTACTGAAACTTCACCTAAACAACACATCACAATAAACACTATATAAAGATTCTGGAACTAGTCCAAAAAATCCATGATTTTTGAGAGACCCCATCAACCATTAGCCTGAGATTTGAAAAGTAGGATTAGTAAGATTAGTAAGATAAATTTTTGGTATTTTGCTCATGGAAGTAGTGCCATACTTCAGTGATCTCGATCGCCTTTTGGTGTTGTTCTAGTTCACATCATTCTTGCCAGAGCGTTTTTGCTCCCTGCCTCTGAGGCAATAGCCAGCAAGCATCGCTCGTCAATACGACGCAACCATTAAGCGTAGAAGTTACCGCCAGTTTTAGCCTTTGTGAGGTCATCAAGATCAACTCTCAAATCTGAGCCAAACAACTCTATCGTAGCCATACCAACTCAGCAAGAGAAGAGAATTTGTCGAGGCATAACACAATAGTTAAAAATTACCTCCAGTACAGTTGGTATTACCGCAAAGGTAATACCAACTCCCCTTCTCTCTTAAGCTTGGACTATTCTACTTAACTTACCTGGAGTAACTGGATTTAAGTACAGAATTCGGCGTTGCTTAATTTAAGAGAATGAATTTATCGCCGCAATCTCCGAACTTCATCCCACGACGCCAACAACTGTGGTTGCCCACCAATCCTAATCGGTTAGGCACTCTCTGCACTATTCCTATTGCAAATCATGCCTGTAATCAGCAACACCCAGAATTCTTTGATTCAACTAGATTCCTGAACGGAGAAACTGCTACTCTTACCTTGCAAGCAACAAGCATCACGGCATGAGGAGCAGGTAATGAGTTACAGGATGGATCGTCGTGCTTATGGAGAAACCTTTGGACCAACAGTAGGCGATCGCATTCGTCTTGCCGATACAGAATTATGGATCGAAGTTGAACAAGATTACACCACCTATGGCGATGAAGTAAAATTTGGCGGTGGTAAAGTAATTCGCGACGGTATGGGACAATCTCCCATTGCCAATGCCGATGGTGCAGTTGATTTAGTGATTACCAATGCCCTAATACTCGATTGGTGGGGTATTGTCAAAGCCGATATTGGTATTAAAAATGGTAGGATTTTCAAAATTGGCAAAGCCGGAAATCCTTATATCCAAGACAAAGTAGATATTATTATTGGACCTGGTACAGAAGTGCTGGCTGGGGAAGGGCATATTCTGACAGCGGGTGGTATTGATACTCACATCCACTTTATTTGTCCACAACAGATCGAAGTAGCGATCGCCTCTGGTATAACTACCATGATAGGCGGTGGTACAGGACCCGCCACCGGCACAAACGCCACAACCTGTACCCCTGGTCCCTGGAATATCTACCGAATGCTACAAGCTGCCGACGCCTTTCCCGTTAATTTGGGCTTTTTAGGCAAAGGCAACAGCAGTCAACCGCAAGGATTAGTAGAACAAGTCACAGCAGGAGCGATCGGTTTAAAATTACATGAAGATTGGGGTACTACGCCCGCAACCATAGATACCTGCCTCAGTGTTGCTGACGAATATGACGTACAAGTAGCAATTCATACAGACACCCTCAACGAAGCCGGATTTGTTGAAACAACCATCGCCGCCTTTAAAAATCGCGTTATCCATACCTACCATACCGAAGGCGCAGGTGGCGGTCATGCCCCCGATATTATCAAAATCTGCGGCGAAGCCAACGTGTTGCCCTCTTCCACCAACCCAACCCGCCCTTACACCCTCAATACCCTGGAAGAACACCTAGATATGTTGATGGTGTGTCATCACTTAGACCGCAATATACCTGAAGATGTCGCCTTTGCCGAGTCGAGGATACGTCGAGAAACGATTGCCGCTGAAGATATTTTGCATGATTTGGGTGCATTTAGCATGATTTCCTCCGACTCCCAAGCGATGGGGCGAGTTGGAGAAGTCATAATCCGCACTTGGCAGACGGCACACAAAATGAAGGTGCAGCGAGGCAAGCTTGCCCCTCTCCTAGAAGGAAACAGCCAAGGAGAGAATGACAACTTCCGGGCGAAGCGGTACATTGCCAAGTACACGATTAATCCGGCAATTACCCACGGCATTTCTGAGTATGTGGGTTCGGTGGAAGCGGGCAAGTTGGCAGATTTATGCCTTTGGAAACCGGCATTTTTTGGCGTGAAACCGGAGATTGTGATTAAGGGTGGCATGATTGCTTGGTCGCAAATGGGCGATGCCAATGCTAGTATTCCCACACCACAGCCGGTGCATATGCGTCCCATGTTTGGTAGTTTTGGCGGTGCAATTGCGGCAACTTCCTTGACTTTTGTCTCACAAGCTGGTCTAGATCGGGATATTGCGACTCAGCTTGGTTTGCAAAAACCGACTGTGGCAGTATCTGGTACGCGGCAACTTTCTAAGCGGGATATGAAGTTGAATGATGCCTTGCCACACATGGAGGTTGATCCAGAAACTTATGAAGTGCGGGCAGATGGTGAGTTATTAATTTGTGAACCTGCAACAATTTTACCGATGGCACAGCGCTATTTTTTGTTTTAAATTTTCCTTGAAATTAATTATGAACAAGGGGCATTTTGTCAGTTTTTGTCTGAAAATTCAGGGCAGGCACGGTGGCACTGCCCCTACTGTAATTATTAAATAGTCTATAAATTACTCTGACTGGGAAGAACCACACTGTTTACAATACGGTAAATGTTTATAAGTTAGTTGGTTACAGTTGTGGCATTCCATATATTGATAATAGCCACAGTGAGGACAATAGTTATCATTTGGTCTAATTTTTTTAGCACATTGGATACAATTGGATTTTTGAACTCGTTTAGCTGTCTGAATTTTAGAGTTAAAGACAATTTTTTGAAAAAACTTGATAATGCCAAAACCAATCAGTGGAATTAACAAGATATAGAGGTAACTGACGAGGAAGAGTAAACCACCAAAAATGGTTTGAATAATCTCAAAGATAAACTTAAAGATTGCACCGACTTGCAGAAATTCAAAGACTTTAATGATCAGCGGGATAAAAAAGATAACTAGCAAATGCCAGCTAATTAAAGCAATGAGTCCATATCTTTGGCGTTGAGCAAAGTTATGAATAAATAAGGCGAAAAGAATCAGCGGCAGCAAAAATAGTGATTGAAAAGCCAGTTGGATACTGGGATACCATAGTGAAGCTTGGTCATAGTTTTGTTTAACTTCACTAAATTGCCCGTTGTTATCCAGAAAAGCCAGGAAACTGATGCTTTCTGGTTTTGCTAATAGTTTCTTTTTAAGAGTAGAAATTTCCTGTTTAAGTGTGGAAATTTGTCGATTATTTTGATCTAATTGCTGCTTGGCTTTTTCTGCACCGACTGTATTAATTGAGCGTTGTCGAGTTTGACCGGCTATTTTCTCTAAGAGAGTTGAGTCATATTGGGCGCGAATATTACGATTGGCTTGTTCTTGTGTACTGATTTTGGCTTGTTTTTGATCTATAGTTTTGATAGTTTGGATATTTTCTGGATTTTTAACCTTATCTTTGGTTTTGGCATAATTGAGACAAATCTTAGAAATTTCTCCTATGTGTCCTGATGCGCTTTGTTGGTATTCTTTTAAACTGGGTTCAACTATGACGTTATATGGCAATGCCAGCTTGATAATTTCATAGTCTTTATCTTTAGTAGTTTGTGTCCGATAATTTTGCCATTCAGAATAACAGGGATAAGCAGCATTTGGACTGATATGCCATTTGCTAATATCATCTAGTCCTGCAAAAACATTGATCAAGATAAAAATATCAATCAAAATCAGGACAATCAAACTTACTTTATTAAGGGGTTCATTGTTGATTGTCCTTGACCTACTAAAAAACTGGCTCAAAATACGACGGATTCTAGTAAGCATATTAAAACCTTTCTAGTTTTGTATATGCTCATAATAATCTAGAGATGTCATTTTACTAGCTTAATTTTTCTTTATGAATAAATGGATAGAGATATATTGAGCAACAAATAATTAAATCCTTATATTTAAAGGCTTTTTTATATTATTGGTAGATGACTTTTGTGAGTAGATAAGTTGTAAGATTTATTTTATTATTAATATTGTCGTTCATTTACTCAGGCTTTTCTTTCACAAGAATCTTATCAAAATAGACAGAGATTGGAGTGCCGTTGCCTCTTTCTGAGATGACTCCAATCTGCCCAGAAGTAAATGAGTCATCTTCAAACATACCAACTCTTTGCTCGTTAATCCATCCAATTATTTTTTGTTGATAGCAGACTATTCTCAAGCGATTCCACTCCTTACCTCGCTCAATAGTAGTAGATTTTTTCCAACCTACTATATCCAGACTTTCTTGATTTGCTGAGTGTTTCCCCATCGCAAACTCGCCATTGCCATTGATTAGAAAATAATAATAATTGCCATCGTTACTAGATTGGTTTTGATTAGTATATCGGGCAATTATTCCAAAACCCAAGTTATCCGAACCGCTGATTATTTTAGTATCTACTGAGAACTCAACATCTCCGATAGTGCTATTTTGGTCAGCCCAAATATAAATGCCTCCATCTTTGAGCATCGCTTTAGAAGAGCCAATATCCCAATTTGATTTTGAAGAAGGTAAAAAGTTCTCTTGGAGAATAGTTCTTGAAAAAGGGTTTGTATTAGATTTAAAAATTAAAGAGGTAGTAAAGGCTAGTATGAAAGCTAGAACTATGGCTATAGCAATCTTATATGCTTTAGGTAAATAAGAATACTATTTTATATATTTGAGTGCCTGAATTAGTCCTACAACTCCACCTATTAATGAACCTAATACAAACCATCCTACTACTGGTTGGTCGAAGCCAATCCATTTAATAAAATAGGCAGTTAAATCAATAACGAGGATAAAACTTGCTCCAATCCAAGCAAAAATGTTTACTAAGAAATTAAGAAGAAATTTAACTAAGCCCCAGCTTACTAATACTATAGTTAGTATTAATATAACTATCAATGCTATCAACAAATATCTATTATTGTAGTACCTTAATTCATAGGGCAAAGCGCTGAGGCTTTCTATGAGAAAAGCATTGAGACTTTGCATTATAAGATCTACTAAAGCCTTACACAAATCTATAAAATTATGAAAAATATCTCGTAACCTGTGAATAATAATTGACATCATAAAAGCTATTATGAGCAATCCAAGTACTGAATATATCCATCTAACTGAGGGAACTTCAGATAAATTAAGAGGAGAAATCCCCCTCAAAAAAGAAGCTTTGCTAACTTCTGGCGGATACGAGAGAACCCAACCTGCATCTAGTCCTGTTGATAAGCCTTCAAGGCATTGTATAAGTCATCATCTGCCTGCCGCTTTACGTAAGTGGAGGAATCAGGGGGTAGAGTACCTCCAACTTGATATTCATAGTTAGATTGTGGTGCTTGATTCATCAGTTAACCCTCAAGCGATCGCAAAAATACTGGCGATACAAGTCACACAAAGGCAAAACATCATTGCCGATAAATTTCACTAATCCCATACTGCGTAATTTAAAGGCTTTCCCTGTGTCTAACCTTACTGGAATATTCGCATCAACTACTTGCTTCATTGCGACCAGCAGTTCTTGATTTTCCTCCAGATTCAACAAATGGCGGCGTAGATGATCGTTATACAAACCTGCTTCTGGGGGAGAGTTCTCTAACTCCAACCCCGCAATATCTTCGGCAAACTCACCAGGATTAACTGGACGCCAAAAAACTACCCTAGTTTTGAATAACTGTTTAGAGGCTAACAGAGGGAAGTCTATGCTGATTTCTACATCAGGCATCTCAACAGTTTTTCTTTCAATGCCCAAAGCATCAGCTACGACATGGGCACAGGTAAGAATGTACTTTTGAGAAACCAAAAAACCAGCACCAACAACCTGGTTACTATTCGAGTAAATCCTGACCACAGATAACTCAAGCTGTGTGGTCATTTTGTGGCTCCCGTTTCCACTTCAGCGTAATTTCATAATTAACCTCACCACTACCAGAAGCAATAATTGCCCCAAGTTCAGCATTCATTTTGATGCCAAACTTAACTTCTACTTCGTCAGCAGGTTGATTGAGACTACGCACCTTGGTAATTACTGCATTAGCTATGGGCTTGACTTTATCCAAGGCAGACTCAAAAGTCTGTTGAGCCTTTTGCACCATATCATCTCTAATACCAATGCGATCGTCACTTTGCACAGGCTCATCAACTTCTACAAGAATAGAGTCGCCGCTTTCGAGAGGAAATTCAACGATGCGTTTCACAATTAACCTCTATACCAGATTTTTTATAAACTTGACTTATTTTAAGTGCAATCTGCTAATAGAGCTATTGCTATTGATTACCTCTGCTGGAAAGCAACGATTTGATTAACCAATCATTAATTATCAGTATTAAACATCAGCCTTGCTTCACTTAATATCCAACAAAGTTTTATTTTTTCGCTTGTTTCAGGATGAATAACAAAGTAAGCTTAAACACACTTTAACACCAAAAGCCTATACCTTAGAGTACAGTCTGATTGTAGATTTCACGATAACCCAGATGAACAAAAGAAATTTTTGGCTTCTCAGTTTCTTATCTGCCCTAACCCTTACAGTATGGGGGACTGGAGGACTCGCGATGTTTGCTCCTGCTCAAAAAGCGATCGCTTATAGTGGTATAGCAGCAGGTGATCCAACAACAAATAGTGCCATGCTTTGGACTCGGACTGAAGATCCAAAAACCAGAGAAGGCACTCCAACTAATCTAACCATTCAACTTTCTCAAACACCTAACTTTCAACAAATTTCTCATACCTTTAAAGGTACAACAAACCCGAACCGAGACAATACCATAAAGTTAGAAGCTACAGGACTTTCCAGTAACACTCGCTATTACTATCGATTCATTGCTCCTAATGGCGCTAACAGCCAAATTGGCAGGTTTAAAACAGCACCTAATAGAACTGATAAAGTTGCAGTTAAATTTGGCTTTAGCGGTGATGCCGATGGCAAATGGCGTCCTTACGGCTCAACTCAAATCATTCCTGAACTCAACTTAGATTACTTTATCTTTCTCGGCGATACGATGTATGAAACCAAGACTAAACTGTCTCCAGCAACCGCCGATCCTTTCGATAATTCTACTCAAGCCTTGGCTGATTATCGTCGTAAATATCGCGAAAATTTAGAACCTGTGACACCTGGAGGTTTTTCTAGTTTACAGCCCCTGTATGCCTCACAAGGAAACTATACCCTGCTAGATAATCATGAATTAGGAAACAAACAATTCATCAACGGTGGTGCGCCTGCGGGGACACCGCTAGGCAAAGGAGTGGATGCCACAAAAGCCGATTATGATATTAATGCAACAGGCACATTTATCAACAAAACCGAAGGCTTTCAAGCACTGTTGCAAGCTTACAACGATTACCAACCTGTGGGAGAAAAAATTATTTCTGCACCCAACGATCCGCGTACTGATCAATCGCAGCAGCTATACTTTGATCAGCAGTGGGGTGCTAATAGTATCTTTATTAATGTAGATGATCGCTCTTATCGAGATATTCGTTTAAAAACTGCATCCGGTGCTGATGATACGGGACTTCGTGCCGATAACCCAAAGCGTACAATGTTGGGAAAAACACAACTCAACTGGCTCAAATCAACCCTTAAAAAAGCTCAAATTTCGGGGACAACTTGGAAAATTATCGCGGTTTCTTCTCCTATTGATGTTGGAGGAGAAGATAATGGTAAAACTTGGATTGGTGGTTATCGTTCCGAAAGAAATGAACTGCTAAAATTTATTGCCGATAACCGCATTAACAATGTGGTTTTTCTAAGCACTGACGACCACCAAAATCGGGTTAATGAGTTGACTTATCTGACTAGTCCAAATGACCTCAGTAGCATGACTCGCGTCCCTAATACTTTTAGCATTGTTGCAGGTCCAGTTGGTGCTGGTGGTCCGGATAATATTACTGACCATAGCTTCAGCAATATTAAATCATTAGCAGATAAATTGGTTGCACAACAAAAGGAAAAAGGTATGGATCAGCTAGGTTTAGATCCCAAATTTTCGGGATTACAAAAAGTATTTCGGGAAGGTGATCCTGACGCTAATACTCTACGTCAACCGGTTGATTTTTACTCCCCGGACACATTTAATTACGCAACCTTAAATATTGGTGCTGACGGCAAAATGTTGGCGGTAGACCTTTACGGCATCAATTCTTATGCTGCTGATACTTTTCCAAGTGAAAAACAAGTTGGTTCTGTGCGGCGAATTTTAGGATTTGAAATTCAAGCAATGGGTATTTGAGGGTTATTCTCTAATCCTTAAAATTTAAGCATAGCAATCAATCATAGAGACGTTCCTGGTGAGCGTCTCTACAACTTTATGGCTTGATAAAATTGTTTCACGATTAACCAAAACCAGATCATAATAAGTAATCCCTCAAAAAAGTAGATTGCTTATGCGACCTCTCAAGCGTGTTTTGAGTAGCTTAACTTCTTATCGTTTCATTACCTTCGGTGCTTTCTTGAGCTTATTATTGCTGACTGTTACTAATGCGATAACACCACAATTATTCCGCTGGGGTATTGACCAAGGTATTGCCCAACAAAACGAAAAGATTATCCTTTACAGTGTGGGTTTAATGGTATTAATTGCCATTGGACGGGGGTTATTCAACTTTGGGCAAAGTTTTTGGGCAGAAGCAGCTTCTCAGGGTGTGGCTTATGATTTACGTAATAAGATTTTTACTAAAATTCAGAACCTTAGTTTTAGTTTCCATGATCAGGCACAAACCTCACAACTTCTAACTCGTATTACTAGCGATATTGAACAAATTCGTACCTTTGTTGGCACAAGTTTAATTCAGGTTGTTGGGGCAGTTGTTACCTTAGTTACCATTTCCATAATTTTAATTATTATGAATTGGCAACTGGCATTAATTACTTTAGCAATGGTTCCTTTGGCTGGACTTTTAATGGCAAGATTTTTAATTACAACTCAGACACTTTTTAGCCAAGTTCAAGAACAATTAGGTGACCTAAATTCAGTTTTGCAAGAGAGTTTATTGGGTGTACGAGTTGTCAAAGCTTTTGTCAGGGAACCAGCAGAACTTGATCGCTATACTAAGCTGAATGATGGCTTGGTAGAGGTAAATATGCAGACGATTAATGGAATTCGTAATGTTTTCCCTTATATCTTTTTGCTGAGTAATATGATTACCTTAGCTGTAGTAGGTTATGGCGGTTCTCAGGTAATTGGTAAAACTTTTACGATTGGTGAATTAGTTGCTTTTAATTCTTACCTATTATTTATTCTGCAACCGATTTTTCTGATTGGTTTTGCCGCACCAGTAATTGCACAAGCAGCAGCTTCAGCAGAACGAGTTTATGAAGTGGTGGATGCCGAAATTGAAATACGCGATCGCCCCAATGCTGTACCATTTGAAAAGTGTGGAGGTCGTATTACCTTTGAAAACGTCCATTTCCGCTATCCAGGAGCCACTACAGAAGCTCTCAAAGGCATTTCCTTTGAAACTAAGCCCAAAGAATTAATCGCGATTCTAGGGATGACTGGTTCGGGGAAGAGTACGATTATGAACCTGATTCCTCGCTTTTATGATGTTACCGCTGGCTCGGTACGGATTGATGGACGAGATGTGCGAGATTTAACTTTGTCAAGTTTGCGATCGCATATTGGTA
The DNA here is from genome assembly GCA_030503985.1 of Himalopsyche tibetana. Classification (NCBI taxonomy): domain Eukaryota; kingdom Metazoa; phylum Arthropoda; class Insecta; order Trichoptera; family Rhyacophilidae; genus Himalopsyche; species Himalopsyche tibetana. The sequence goes on from JAPJYX010000177.1 coordinate 24,161, forward strand.
TCGTTTTCCAAGAAACCACGCTTTTTTCCGGTACAATTCGCGATAATATTGCCTACGCTAAACCAAATGCCACCCTAGAAGAAGTTATAGAAGTGGCAAAAACGGCTCAAATGCACGACTTTATTTCTAACCTTCCTGAAGGTTATGAAACAATAGTTGGGGAGCGAGGTGTTGGTTTATCAGGAGGACAAAAACAACGAATAGCGATCGCTAGAACCTTACTCACTGATTACCGCATCTTAATATTAGATGATAGCACTTCCGCAGTCGATGCCAAAACAGCCGCCCAAATTCAAGATGCCCTTGATGACTTAATGCGTTTGCATACTTGCACAGCTTTTGTGATTGCTCAACGCATTAGTACAGTACGTAATGCCGATCGCATTTTATTAATCGATAAAGGGGATTTGATTGCTTGTGGTACTCATGAAGAGTTGATGCAAAATAGCCCTTTATATGGCGCAATTTTAGAGTCTCAAGTTAAAAAACCTCTGGCTACGAATAGTATACAGAATTAATTGAGAGCTTAAGTCTTCATTTCCTAGGTAGCACTACTGTGAAACCTCAGCAAATTTTTCAGACAACAGCAACAAGAATTAGTCTAACCTTCTCGCACCATCCAAACTAACATCCCCAATATTACCTCAACAGGTGGAACTGGATAATCATGCAAATCAATTGTTAAAGTCTGTCCCTTCAACTGCAAAAACCTCCATTGAGTACCACTACTTACACACCCATAAATTGTAGGAATAGAAAGCTGATTTGCTTCATTAAACTTTTGAGCTGCAACCATCTCAGCAGCACACTGTCCTAAACCTATTTTTAAATCAGCCTTTTTTGCTTCTACAATGATTAAGACAGGTGCTTCAATTAACATCTGCTCTGGAGAACGACTAATTAAAAAATCACAAACTCCACTTAATCCTAATTCAGGTGCAACCGTGAAATCTTCACCAGAAAATAAACTAACTTTTCGTTGTAAAATCTTTCTAACTTCAACTAAAATTGGACTAATAATCAGTTCTGAGCGTGCCTTTTCTGAGCCAGTAGCAATTGCCAATGGCAACCCCTCACTTAAAGCTTCCTGAAGATAAGAACTTGGCGAAATCATTTCTGTTGTAGGCAAAAAACGTCCACCTTCCACAGTCGTCAACCCAAGATCTACCTTGACTTTTCTAAGTGTAAACTCACTGTATGGCATAATCTTTAAACCAGAGAGGTACTAAATTGGCAAGTGCATCTACC
>JAPJYX010000178.1:0-13033 GCA_030503985.1 Himalopsyche tibetana
CCAAGCTGGAATCTCCCAAGCGTGCATAATCCGCGAGGAAGCATAGGCGACAGCCGGAAAGTTATTGGGTGTAATCCGATGTAGAGATTCGGGGTGGTGGGTGCTAAATAATGTAAATCGCAAATTCGCATCTACCCAACTGCGATCTTTTTGCACCGAGGCGCGGAGTAGACGTTTACCTAAATCTTGAGCGAGGAGAGTTTGAGTTTGTGCGGCGGCGGTGGCATCGATCACCGCATTTGTGGCAATGTATAGGGTAGGCGTTTGGGGTTGATATAAATGCTGTCGCAACTGCTTACTAAAAACGCGAATTCCCCGCTGTACGACTTTGCTCATATTGGCTCGCGGGTTTTCCAATGCTGATAATCCAGCTAACCAATAGTCTACTCCTAAATTGCGAGCCTGACCGATCGCCGCCCAACTAGTCGGAATAACGGATGAAGACGCGGCGGCATAAGCATCAGCCACAATCCCAGCCTCTTCCAATGCGGTTAAGACTCCATGAGCAAAAGCTCCTTTAAAACTACCGACAGGAGTAGCGATTGCTAAAGATTTTCGCGTCACTATACATTCAGCACAAATTTAACCACTCTCCATTATTACTTATTACTTATTACTTATTACTTATTACTTAATCAAAGCCAAGCTGCTGCTTCAGCATAGCCTAAACCCTCCCGAATTACTTCGGGAGGGTCAATTGTCATATCGAGGATTGTCGAGCCTTCTATGGCTGATTCTGAGCCGTCATCGATGATGATATCAACCAGCTTATCCAAATGGTCGAATAATCTGGCTGTTTCTAGTCCTAATGTCGGTAAATCTCCATCCTCGTCTTGAATATGCGCCGATGCTGAAATAATTGGATTGCCTAAGCTCTCCAGCAGGATTTGACAGAGTGGATGTTTGGGTACTCTAATACCCGTGGTTTTGCGTTTGGGATCCTGGACGAGTTTGGGAACGAGTTTGGTAGCTGGTAAGATAAAGGTGAAAGTACCTGGAATCAGGTGCTTCATCATTCGATAAGCAGGATCTGAGACGACTGCATATTCAGAGATATTTGATAAGGACTGACACAAAAAAGTCAACGGCTTATCATTAGACATCCGTTTGATCTGACGGACTCGATCGACTCCCTGTTTTGACTTGAGATCGCACCCGATCGCGTAAACTGTATCTGTGGGATATAGCATCACCGCACCATTTCTCAATGCAGCGACGATCTCATCAATCTTTCTCGTCTGTGGTGTCTGCGGATGGACTTCGTAAATAGTAGCCATTTAATTAATTGATAATTGATAATTGATAATTAAATTATCAGCTTAAATCTATTCGATCGATCCCAATTGCAATTAATCGTTAAGTCAGCAACCCCATTTCTAATTCCCACATGATTAAGATCGCTTATTTAGAATGCCAAACTGGAATCGCTGGGGATATGTGTTTGGGTGCATTAGTTGATGCTGGGGTACCGATCGAATATTTAATCACTCAACTCGATCGATTGGGGATTAGTTCTGAATACCAGCTTTGGGCAGAAAAAATTCATCACAATGGGCAAATTGCCACCAAAGTACATGTAGATTTAACAGCGATTAAATCATCCTCACATCTCGAACATGCTCACGACGAAGAGCATTCACACGAACACTCTCATGAGCATGAACATTCACATCCCCATGCTCATGAACATTCTCACGAGCATGAACATTCACATCTGCATTCCCACAAGCATGAAGATGAACATACTCACCATCATCACTATGATACGCCCCAACGGAATCTACCCGAAATCGAAAAACTGATAACTGTGGCAAATTTGCCTGCTAGAGCTGCTCGATCGAGTTTGGATGTTTTCCATCAATTAGCGATCGCGGAGGGTGCTGTCCACGGTATTGACCCCGCTGAGGTGCATTTTCATGAGGTGGGAGCTGTCGATGCGATCGTCGATATTGTCGGGACTTGTTTGGGTTTAGATTATCTAGATATTGCCAAAATCTACTGTTCGCCATTACCCACAGGTGGCGGTACGGTTCGTGCGGCGCATGGGATTTTACCCGTTCCTGTACCGGCGGTGCTAAAATTATTTTCATCCCGTCAGGTGCCAGTATATAGCAATGGGATCGATCGAGAATTAGTCACCCCTACAGGTGCGGCAATTGCGGTAACATTAGCGACTGAGTTTGGCGCACCACCAGCGATGCAACTCCAGCACATTGGTTTGGGTGCGGGGACAATTCAATTACCAATTCCGAATATTTTACGGCTATGGTTGGGTACTCAATCTGAAACTGAATCAGTATCAGTTTCACCCGTGCGTCAGGATTGTCTAGAACCGATCGAAGTTTTGACTACTCAAATCGACGATCTCAATCCCCAAGCGATCGGGTACATTTTCGATCTATTATTTAAGGCTGGAGCTGTAGATGTATTTACCCAACCAATTGGGATGAAAAAATCTCGATCGGGTATATTGCTCACCGTCATTTGTCACCAAGATCGATCGATTGACTGCGAACAAATTATCTTTAAAGAAACCAGTACATTAGGCATTCGGAAAAGTTGGCAGATCAGATCGATTCTCCCGCGAGAGATTGAATCTGTCGTGACTAAATATGGTACAGTGCGGGTGAAAATTGCCCGTAATAATCTGATTAATGATGATTCGATCGTCAATGTTCAACCCGAGTATGATGACTGTGCAGCAATTGCTCAATCTCAAGGCATACCTTGGCGTGAAGTCCACCAAGTAACATTAATGGCTTGGCACCAGTTGACAGTTGACAGTTAAAAGTTGACAGTTGACAGGCTAAATACCTCTAAACGAACCGTTACACACTAATAACCCATCCACTATTCACTATTCACTCACTATTCTAGATAATTAGGTCTAACAAAAAGCGTATTGATATGACTTGGACGCGCCGACATATACTATCCCTAGCCGACTTTACCCCACAGGAGTATGATACCGTCCTTCAGACAGCCGCTAGCTTCAAAGAGGTCTTATCTCGCCCAGTCAAGAAAGTACCCACCTTACAAGGGCGGGTAGTTGCCAATCTGTTCTTTGAATCTTCGACTCGTACCCGCAGTAGTTTTGAATTAGCTGCAAAAAGACTCTCAGCGGATACCCTCAACTTTGCAGCGGCGACTTCCTCGCTGACTAAGGGCGAAACTATTCTCGATACTGCGAAAACCTATTTAGCAATGGGTGCGGATTTGATGGTAATTCGCCATAAACAAGCAGGAGTGCCACACGCTATTGCGACGGCGATGGATGAGATGGGGCTGAAAGTGGGGATTTTAAATGCTGGCGATGGACAACATGAGCATCCTTCCCAAGCATTATTAGATTTACTGACGATGTGCGCGACGATCGATCCGATCGATCCTCGGTTATCATTACTCAAAGATCGGAAAATTGCGATCGTTGGGGATATTCTACATTCTCGGGTGGCTCGATCGAATATCTGGAGTCTGACAGCCAGCGGTGCTCAAGTTCATCTCGTCGCACCACCAACTTTACTTCCGGCTGAATTTGCCGAGTTTTGTCAAGAACCCCGAAATGGAATAGATCGATCGAATTTGTTTATCCATTGGCAACTCGAACCAGCGTTAAAAGATGCTGATTTCGTGATGACATTGCGCCTCCAGCAAGAGCGAATGACTGAGCATTTGTTACCGAGTTTGCGCGAGTATCATCAATCCTATGGTATCACGCGGGAGCGGTTGAAGTTATGTCACCCAAATGTCAAAATTCTGCATCCTGGGCCGACTAATCGTGGTGTGGAAATTACATCAGATTTAATGGACGATCTAAGTTTAAGTTTGATCTCCGAGCAGGTGACAAATGGTGTCGCAATTAGGATGGCATTACTTTATTTGATGGGCAATACCAAGGATCTGAATTAATAATTAATAATTAATAATTAATAATTAATTATTAAGTAGGTAGGTGCAATTATTTGTAAAATAGATTTTGCCTCAAACCTAGCTGGTGGGCAGTGCCCACCCTCCGCGACTGAATTGACTTCGCTGTCAACTGTCAACTGTCAACTGTCAATTAACTTAATATTTAATTCGTGGATCGATCCAGGCGTTGATTAAATCGATGACGATGCTGGCAATTACGACTATTCCAGCAAAGAAGACCATGATTCCTTGTACAGTAGGATAGTCACGATTGGAGATTGCTTCATACAATTGACTCGCTAATCCTGGCCATGAAAAGGTTACTTCTGTCAAGACTGCTCCACCCAATAGGGAAGCTGTCGTTAAACCCAAAACAGTAATTACTGGAATCATCGCATTTTTGAGCGCGTGGGAGATCAAAATTTTGCGTTCGGGAATACCTCTAGCTCTGGCGGCTTCGACATATTCAGCTTTCATACTTTGCTGGAGATTTACCCGCACAATCCGTTCAAAGATTCCACTCAATAAGATGCCTAGTGTCAGACAGGGTAACGCCAGATGATGCAGTGAAACAAAGAAACTGGGGATATCAAAGTGGAGTAAACTATCGATCGAATACAGTCCAGTTATTTTCTCAGGCGGCGTTAAATTCGCCGGAAATCTGCCCCCAAGTGGGAAAATATGTAATTGAACAGCAAAGATCAATTGAAATAACATCCCTACCCAAAAAATTGGTAGTGAGTAACTAACGATCCCGAATAATCTGCCGCCTAAAGCAGATTTTGTATTAGGACGCGCTGCACCAATTGTACCGACGGTAACACCAACTACAAAGGCAATAATCATACTGCCGATCGACAGTTCTAATGTAGCGGGAAAGTTATCTTTAATCACCGTAACAACTGTTTTGCCAGAGCTGGTAATTGATTTACCTAAATCGCCATGCAACATATTCCATAGGTAGCTAAGATACTGTTCGTGAATTGGTCGATCTAAACCTAATTGTTTGAGCAATTCTAATTTGGCGGCGGCTGATGCGCGATTACCTAAAAAAGCATCGGCTGGATCTCCAGGTGTGGCTTTGAGTAGGAAGAAGACGATGGTGACGATTGTAAATAGCATCAAGGGTGCTAGTAGCAATCGCGCGGCGAGGTAGTATTGGAGGGTTTTCGATCGTGACATAATATTTTTTTAAACCGCAGAGGCGCAGAGGACGCAGAGAAAGAAAAGAGAGGATATCCGATTGGTAATAATTTCTATTTCTTCATTTCTGAATACAGTAAGTTCTGGAGCGGATCCATATTGACTCCAGTCATACCTTTTCTAGCGAATACAAAATCTTTGGTTTGCCAGAGGGGGATTAAGGGGACATCCTGCGCTAATTGATTCTGAATATCGGCGTAAATTTGCTGGCGTTTTTTTGGATCTGATTCTTTACCTTGAGCGGTAATTAATTGGTTCATCCGATCGCTATAATAGAAGGACCCTTGGGATTGACTACCGCCTTCTTTACAGCCAGTTGCGACATCACCTTTGGGACATTCTAAGAATGGTTGCACAAAGTTATCAGGATCGAGGAAATCTGGATACCAATCTTGCAAGGTTGATGGGTAAACGTTTTTGCTGGCGTACTTAAAGAATGATGCTGCTTCCATCGTATTAGGTTCGATTTCCAGCATCCCACCTAGTTTCTGCTTTCCATAGGCTCGGAGGAAGCCAGCAGTTAGACGGCTAGATGTGGAGCTGGAAGGGTACCAAATTTGAATTCTAGCTGGGTTCTGAGGCGAAAATCCGGCTTGGGTAAGCAATTCTTTGGCTTTGGTAATATTCCCATCCCCATAGGCATTTTTGAACACTGGTTGGGAGACAGCAAAGGTACTGGGAACAATGCTATATAAGGGCTTGCCCTGCCCGTACAAGACCCGTTCGTTGATGGTTTGGCGATCGATTACCGCTGCCAGTGCTTGACGCACCAGGGGGTTATCTAGGGGCTTCTGGAGGACGTTGAGGATCAGATAACTAGTTACACTACCATCAAGCGCGATCGATTGCCAGTTTCCGGCTTTGGCTCCTGCTTCGAGACTTTTGACTTGATCTGGCTCTAAGGATTGGAAGGCGACATCTACTGCGCCTGTGCGGAAGGAGTTGTAGAGGTTGGCGGAGTTGTTGTTAAAAATCTGGACATTTACGCCCCGATTGAGTGGCTTTTTGCCCCAATAGCGATCGAATGCTGTTAATTTTACTCGATCGGTACCATAATCTTTCGGATCGTTTAGTTTATAAGGTCCTGTACCGACGAAGGTATTGGCTTCAAATACATTTGCACCGATCTTATACGCTTTTGGTGAGATTGCACAAGTACCAGGGAAAGCTAGCATCGAAGGGAAAGCTGCAAACGGCTTTTTGAGCTTAATGGTTAGCTCATTCGCCCCAGTTGCGGTAATTTTATCTACCCGCTCGGCTAAGAGGAATGATGGTTTACCCTTATTCTGGATAAATCTATCCAATGAAAATGCCATGGCTGTAGCATTGAATGGCGTTCCATCATGAAATACTACTCCTTGACGCAGGGGGATTGTATATGTCAAACCATCCGCACTCAGTTTCGGTAAAGCTGTTGCTAATTGGGGCTTAAGTTCGGTACTCCCAGGATCGTAAGTATACAACCTGTCGCTCAAATTCCGAATTAACGCGATCGACCTCAATTCATAAGCATCCGCAGGATCGAGGGTGCGCGGCTTTTTAGTCGTCCCCCGACTGTAATTATACCTTCTTCGCCACTAGCGATCGTCGTTGGTGAATTACCACTTTGAGCGCAACCCGTCACCAATAGCAACACCATCAATGATAATCGCCAGTGGACACCAGTATATCTGCCTGGGAGAATCGAAATTAACCTACTTATCTGCTGCCATCTATTCATTGACGATCGCCCACACCCTGCATATTATATATCTTGGGAAAACACGATCTTTTCCCAACCCCGAACATCGATATCTTCGAGTAGGTCTAATATATATCGATCTGGCAACTTTGCAACTACTTTATAATTTAAACGAGTTGAATTGAACAAGTAGTGGGATTTGGAGACTTTTCAACAGGGCAAACGCACACGTTTCTTAACAAAGGATAGTTGTATGGCTAGAAGTATATCGAAGTAGAATAGGATAGAAACACAGCCAGGAGATGTATTGTGATTGCAACCACTGAGATAGCTTCTAGTCCTACAGCTTTAATTGAAACTCATTTTGGTGTATTGAAAGATCATAGAGCAGTAAATAGGATAGAACATAAACTCATTGATATAATCATTATCACTATCTGTGCAACTATTTGTGGAGCTGATGATTGGAAAGCGATTGCTGAATATGGTCAAACCAAACATGAATGGTTGAAAACATTTTTAGAATTACCGAATGGAATTCCATCGCACGATACATTTAATCGATTATTTTCGAGGCTTAAGCCAGAAGAATTGCAACGATGTTTTATGGGATGGATGCAAGCTGTTCATCAGGTAACAGAGGGTGAACTGCTCAATATTGATGGTAAAAATCTTCGAGGAGCAAAAGAGCCAGGGAATTCTCGAAGTTTTATTCACATGGTAAGTGTTTGGTCGGCAGAACATCGCTTAGTATTAGGACAAAAAAAGGTTGAGCAGAAATCAAATGAAATTACAGCAATCCCGCCACTACTAGAGATGTTAGCGATTCGAGGTTGTTTAGTGAGCATTGATGCAATGGGCTGCCAACGTGAAATTGCCAAGGCAATTATTTCCGAAGGTGCAGACTATGTACTAGCTTTGAAAGGAAATCAGGGAAATCTGCATGAAGATGTTGTCCAATTATTTACAGCAGCTCGAAAACAAGACTTTAAAAATATTCAACATCAGTTTCATTCAACGGTCGAAAAAGGACATGGGAGAAATGAGACTCGTTCTTATTGGGTAATGGGTAACACAGAATACTTAATCGGTGCAGAAAATTGGACCGGATTAAAAAGTATTGGGCCCTGGTAGAATCACAGCGAAAAATCAATGGTAAAATCAGTATTGAACAGCGATATTACATTCTCAGTATTGATAGTGATGTTAAAAGATTTGCACAAGCAGTAAGAAGTCATTGGAGTATTGAAAACCAGTTACATTGGATACTTGACGTAAGTTTTTCAGAAGATAAAGCCCAAAACTATCAAGGATATAGTGCTGAGAATTTAGCTGTAATACGTCATTTAGGCATCAATTTACTATCAAGAGATAAAAAAAGTGAGGTGGGAATGAAGACCAAACGATTAAAAGCAGGATGGGATGACAATTATCTCAGAGATACTCTAACAGCACTAAATATAATCACACTCTAGCTTGTGGCGATTGTTAAGAAACGTATGCGTTTGCCCTGGACTTTTCAATGAATCGCTTGCGATCGAATCATCTTTCTGGTATGATAGAGTTAGACTCAAATCTACTACTGGCAATGGCACAGAGACTCAAGCGTTGGGAATCCCCCCGCAATGAAGGGAGAAACGATAAAGGAAAAGGCGGTTCGGCGCGTCAACGTCAACTCAAGAAACGGACTCAGATGCTCCGTCAAAAACTCAAAGACCAAAGCAACGACAGCAACAACAAGCAAGGTCAAAATAAAAAGGGAGAGAATCATGATTCTCTCCCTTTTTTATTGCCATCATTGAGGTAGGGGTAATTCATGAATTACCCCTACCTCAATGCTAGTACTATCGATAATTAATCTCTGACAGATATTTTTTCAACCGCTTGACTGACAAAAGTCTTGAGAAACTCATCCTTGCGATTTAATTGAAACTGCTGTTGCACCACCTCAGCCATTCCACCATCACCCCAAGATCGATCTTTTTGGAAATATTCGATAAAACTGCGCCCCGCAATTCGAGTCAGATAAGCAGCCGTAATCCCTTGAATTCCCTTACCTAGCGCGTAGGTAGTTATATTGATAGTTAGAGCTGTAGACAATAATTGAATCGCCCCTTTAACAATCCCCAAACTAGTCAAAGTTTTACCTAGAGATAGAGCTAATTCTTGCGCCGTATCCTTATTGAGATCGCAACCATAAATCTTCCCAATCTCGATAATCATCTGAGTATTAATCGCCGCCGTCGCCAGAAAATCAACCACAGGTAACGGCGTAATCGTCACCACTCCCGCACCAATCCATTGAAATCGATTTACCACTTTCTCTGCTTGACGGCGACGTTGTGCGTCGAGGAGTTCCCGCGCTTCGGCTCCCAGGCGGTGGGATTGGAGCAAAATGTTGTCAGCGATCAAATCCTCGCCTTCAGCTCTGAGCACGGCGGCTAGGCGGCGTACCAGGGGGAATACATCAGGATCGGGAGTAAACATTTCGCCTGATTCTAATCTTACTGGCTGAGGGTTAGCCGCGATCGCAATCACATCTTGAGCTTCAATCTGACTCTGTACCCGATTTTGCAATTGTTTGACAATCTTTTCTCGATCGAGTGGTGGATACAGATCGGTTTTATTAAATACTAATAGCGATCGTTTACCAATTTCAGCCAGTCCCATTAACGGAATATATTCTGAAGCTCTTAAATCATTATCTACCACAAATAATAACAGATCTGCCGACGTTGCTAGTTCTCTAGCGATCGCTTCCCGTTGAGTTCCCGCAATCCCAGCTTCTAAAATTCCTGGAGTATCTGTGAGCAAAATTTGGCGATCTAAACCTTTTAATTCCAGTGTATATGTTTCCCCTCTAGTTGTCGTCCCCATTGCTGCACCAACCTCCCCGACAATTCGTCCAATGATCGCATTAATTAACGAAGTTTTTCCCGCCGAACCCGTCCCAAATACCACCACCCGAATTTGTCCTCGTGCCAAATTATCGGCAATTTCCTTTGATTTATCAATTAAAGCTTGACGAGTAACCTCATCTTGAATCTGTTGAAGCTGGAGATCGATCGCGTGGAGATTTACCGATGCAGCCGCATTTATCTCAATTGGAACCTGTGGTAATTGTTGCGATTTAGTTACTGATTTCCCCCACCAACCTTGAAAGATTCCAACATAATAAACGATCGCAGCAATCGCCACACCAATCAGTAACAATATCCCAATCAAAATTGGCGTTGCTAACCACGGTGTCGTCGAACTAACTTGCACATATAGAGCATAGATTGAACTAATCAACCACAATGATAGAATTGCGATCGAAATTACCGTAATCGCGATCGTCCAAGCACGGGGGAAGCGCATAGCAGAGTTGGGAGATGGGAGTTGGGAGTGGGGGAGTGCGAGACTGGGAGACTGGGAGACTGGGAGAAGAGGGGTGTTGGGTACCTTTGTGTTGGGTGTCGGATACTCCCTCCTTTCCTGCCCACACCCTACACCCTACACCTACCCCTGTTAAGGTGAGCATCTGTACTGTTTGACGCTTTTGCGTCATTCTATCGATCGAGAGAATAGGGTTTCAGTACATTTGACCGCTCGAATTGCCGATTGGCGGTTTGCAGATTATTCTTTCGATCGAAAGAATAATCTGCAAAAGGCGTAAATTCGTCGATCAATTAGTACAAAAAGTCACCTTAACAGGGGTAACCCTACACCCTACACCCCTTTCTTTCCCCTTTCCCCCCTAAAGCCTAAAGCCTAGCGAAAGCCTAAAGCCCATTTCAAAATGGCTGGATTAACGACTTCGGGATATTCATCGTGAGGACAGTGTCCTGCATTGGGGATAGAAACGACCTCAATCGGTCTTCCAGCGGCGGCGAGGTCTTGATAGACCTTCGCACCTTTAATCGGTGTCCAGGGGTCTTTTTCGCCCCAGAGGACGAGCAATGGTTTGGTGACTTGGGGTAAGAGTGATTCGGGAGTTGGTCCTGGGGGTGCGGTGAGAATTGAGGCGAAAACCTGCTGTGCGCCTGGATCGCAAGCGGGTTGATGAAGGATATCGATTAGCTCATCAGTGACAGCTTCCCGACGGGGATAGACTTGATAGAGGCTCTTGCGGATGTTTGATTTCTGACGAACTCGATCGAATAGTAATTTACCGAAGGCTGGTGATGCCACAATATTGGTAAATATGGCCATCACATTTCTCAATAAGAAGTTTAATTCATCAGGGCGATGATTCAACCCACCCGCACAATTAATTAACACTCCACCCGCACAAATTTCGGGATGATGGGCGACTAACATTAACGTAAGTAAAGCACCGATCGAATTACCGACAAAGATCGTCGGTTTGTTGATATACTCATGCCAGAAGTCTACAACTAGTTCTTCCCATAGTTCCATACTATAATCGATCGGGGCTTTATCAGAACCACCAAATCCGAGTAGATCGATCGCGTATACTTGATAGCCACCTTCTGCCAGAATCGCGATATTCTTGCGCCAATGATCGATCGATGCACCGAAACCGTGAATTAGGAACAGTGGTTGACCTTCGCCTCTAACTGTATATTTTACCTGATGTCCGTGCCAGTTCCAGGTTAGTTTCTCGGTCTGAAGAATCGGTGCGAGGGATGGAGTGGTCGTCATGTAAAGATTTGTGAATAAAGCGATTGCTTCGATCTTAATCAAAAAAATTCGGGAAGGAAAGGTGCGTAAATCCCAACGCTACATCACTTTCGATCGATTGTGAACTACAATCTTATTTCCCAACTCCCAATACGGTTCGGTTAAGCCTGTATATCTAGAATAGTGAGTGGATAGTGAATAGGCAAATAGTGAATGGGTTGTTGGTGTGTAACGGTTTTTGTTAGTGTTAACAACGGTCATCAGGAGCTTATCAAAAAGCGTATTGTCCCAACTCCCCCCTTATCAACAAACATCTGGCAGGGTGGTTTCATACAGAAAAAGAAAATTACCAGGCTCTTGTACTTAGTCACCAACCGCCTCGTCATATAAATCACGGGCTACCTAAACCAAGTCCACTTAAGTGGATTTTAGCTATTAGCCCGCACTTTAGTCGCGGGTGTTTGAAGACTAAGCACAAAGGTTTTTGCATTTTTCTTTTCTTGGATGAAACGACATCCCCGATCAACAAACATCTGGAGGTAATTGAGATTTAGGTGCTTGCTGTAACTGCTGCTCGATCGAATCTTCTAAACTCTGACGGGAGATTTCCTTACCGATATCGAGATTTTGAGAGTTATTTAAGAATACAACTCGATCGATCTCCGGAAACGCGAGTAGATAAAATAATAACTGAATCACAGGTACTTCTACCGCCGATTCATTAGCTAGCGAGCCGCCATCGAAGTTAGCAATATCTTCAGTTTTCGTAAATGCGTAGATAACCTTAATCTCTAATTCTGGTTGGCGATGATGTTGAAGTGTCGTAATTACCGATTCACCCTGCTGACTTTGACAGATATAATACGTCGTCTGAGGCAAACTTGCCGCCATCTGCTGTAAGATTGGCGCAATCTCCATCACGCTCTTCCGGCTCTCCAGATCTGGCGCACCATCAATTAATCTTTGGATCTGTTCGTCTAAATTCATAGTTAGAGGATAGAGGTAACTAAGGGTCTTAACATGAAATAATAGGTAATTTCACCTAGCTTTATTATCATCTATAAATTCGCTCAAGAATTTTTAACAATATGACCAAACAGACAGTAGTAATCACTGGTGCATCATCTGGCGTTGGCTTATACGCCGCCAAAGCCATGGCTCAACGGGGTTGGTTTGTAGTGATGGCTTGTCGGGATTTACCCAAGACAGCAGCAGCCGCGCAGTCTTTAGGGATGTCACCAGATAGCTATAGCATCATCCATATCGATTTAGGCTCCTTGGAAAGCGTCCGCAAATTCGTCCAAGATTTCCGCGCTACTGGTAAATCCCTCGATGCTTTAGTCTGCAACGCCGCAGTGTACCTACCACTATTAAAGCAGCCCATGCGATCGCCCGAAGGCTACGAATTGAGCGTCGCCACCAACCATTTCGGCCATTTCCTCCTGTGTAATTTGCTCCTAGACGACCTTAAAGCATCTTCAGCACCCGATCGGCGGTTAATTATTTTAGGCACGGTTACAGCCAATTCTAAGGAGCTAGGCGGCAAGATTCCGATTCCCGCTCCAGCCGATTTAGGCGATCTTCAAGGATTAGCCGCCGGATTCAAAGCACCGA
>JAPJYX010000179.1:0-20364 GCA_030503985.1 Himalopsyche tibetana
AAGCATCTAGCGCCGCCACCGCATCTGGTTCGCGAATCAATCGATCGAGATCCAAACAAGTAATTGGAGTCTCACCACTCTGGGCGATGCCAATGATAAAATGGCGATCGAGTGATGATTGGCGCGACTGAATCAGCGCTAGATCGAGTGCCTGAGGATCGATCTTGCGAACATCAAATACCTCATGCGCCACAATTGCCACATAAGTATCTTGCCATTCAATTACAATGATTCGATCGGTGATATTGCAACCGGAAAACCCCCGCCCAAATCGCAAATCCAGATGGCATAACTGGCACCATTTGCGATCGCCAATTAAAGATTCCCAGGATATCTGATGGCGCAGTAGCCAATGAGTACAACTCAGGCAGCCAGCAGATTTCACGTACAAAATTCGCACTAATTCCATATAGTGCGCCATGTAAACCAAAGATCAGATTCTGCTTATCTGACATAATATCTAAAAGTTAGAAAAATTACTTGACTTATCATTGAATATGCCCACCTTTAGCGTATTTATTGACAATTGCTACCAATTTTTTCATCATTTAGTGGTTTAGTCAGGTACTCAGTCGCTCCCACCATCTCCGCCAAAGCGCGATCGTAACTCTTGTCTTTGGCTGTCAGCATCACGATCGGCAATTGAGCAAACTTACTCATCCGCCGCAGCGTCTGACAGAGTTCGATCCCATCAATTCCGGGCATCGTTACATCCAGTAATAATAAATCCACTGGTTGACGCGCAAGTAAATGCAACGCACTCATCGCATCATTCGCCAACAGCACCTCACAATGTTCGCTCAAAGCTCGCTTAATCCGGGTTTGGACGATCGGGCTATCATCCACCGATAAGACGATCGGCAGTTCTACGGGCGCTGAAGGCTCCGCTGGCAGATCTCGACCTGCACCTTGTCCGATCGGTTTTTGACAGTGCATCCAGCCCATTTGCGCCCACTGAGCGTAAGAACGGGCAACTTGCAACGCATCTCGATCGAGTGCTATGGCAATTTCGACGATCGTCCGCTGTCCATCAAACCACTTTTTGGAGTGCTGGATAATTGCCGCTTCCGAAATCTTCCCCAACATTGCCGCCGTTGCTGGCAGCGGAATTGCGGCAATTCCCGGAATAAAATTACTAATTTTGCTCCAATACTGTTGGCGCGTATTTACTGTCATCATCACCTGATTCCAGTTCAAACCACAGCCTTCGGCACCATGATAAAAATCCACTTCTGACTGAGGATTAAACCGATATTTACCACTAAACCCGATCGATTGTTCGAGGGCAAAAATTACTTGCCCCTGTGCCCAACTTTCAATCTGTTCCCACGTCAATACTTGTCGTTGTACCAAAAATATTAATAATTCTCGGCTTGAATGTGGATAAACTAATTGTTGAATCAGCCAACTCTCGATCGATTGGCTAAATTCAGGTTTAAACTTTTGGACGAGAGTCCTAATTAATTCACCGCGATCGATTAACTTATTACCACCATAAGTAATTTCCCCTTTATACCAAATCAAGACTCGCTGCCAGGATCGATCGGGTTGTACCTCTACTTCTAACTGTAAAGTGCCACTGATCTGTTGCTGGCGAAAAGATTCGATCAATCGAGCGAGATCCTGAGCTTGATAAGGAATTAATGGTAATGTTTCTCCTGGTATCAAGACATCACCCATGGACATTCCACTCATCTACTGATTCCATTGCATCTGAAGATTATCATCCTTATAATTCCCAAATAGTTGAGGAGAATTTACGGGGAAGATAGGAGACGGGAGTTGGGAGATGGGAGTTGGGAGATGGGAGTTGGGAGTTGGGAGCAAAATGATAGAATATAGGTGGGGCAATCAATTAGCTAGTGGCATAGCACTTTCCCCTTTCCCCTTTCCCCTTTCCCCTTTCCCCTCTTATGTCAAACCGGATTGCTACAGTTCATCGTCAAACTGGTGAAACCGATGTCACAGTCACGATCGATCTCGATGGTACTGGCATCTGTCACGCACAGACAAAGATTCCCTTCCTCGATCACATGCTGCATCAGATTTCCTCCCACGGCTTATTCGATCTCCACATCACCGCCACTGGAGACATCGAAATCGACGATCACCACACTAACGAAGATGTCGGCATCACCCTCGGTATGGCGCTAGCCCAGGCGCTAGGCGATCGCAAGGGAATTATTCGATTCGGTCACTTTGTCGCCCCTCTCGACGAAGCCTTGGTCCAAATCGCGCTAGATTTTTCTGGTCGTCCCCACCTCAGTTATGGACTCGAAATTCCCACCCAGCGCGTCGGCACCTACGACACGCAATTAGTCCGCGAATTTTTCGTCGCCGTTGTCAATCACAGTCTGATGACGCTCCACATTCGTCAACTTGACGGCATCAATTCCCACCACATTATCGAAGCCACTTTCAAAGCCTTCGCCAGAGCAATGCGGATGGCAACCGAAGCCGATATTCGTCGGAGGGGTACCATTCCTAGTTCTAAAGGAGTCCTGTAATTAATTGATAATTGATAATTGATAATTGATAATTGGGTTTTTAGGGTGGGGATTTGAATTTTTCCACCAAGATGACAAATAGGGCAATACAGAGCAATACCCAACATTAATAGACTCGATCGACCTACAATGATAATTATCCCACCCTCTTCGTGGCGCATCTTCGCTAGAATTGGATGGGGTATTTGCATGGCGAATCGAATCATATTTTTTTAACCGCAGAGAGCGCAGAGAGCGCAGAGAGCGGATAAGAGAATGATTTAAGATTGCTGCATTTAGAGATTTATTTCTTATCTCCCATCTCCTATCTCCTATCTCCCATCTCCCATCTCCCTCATGACTATTTTCACGTTGCAATCAGTTAAAAAAGACTTTGGAATTAAAGAGATTCTCAAAGATGGCTCGTTTAGCTTAGATGCTGCGGACAAAGTAGGTTTGATCGGCATGAATGGATCTGGTAAATCGACGTTATTAAAGATGATAGCTGGTTTGGAACCGATCGATGGTGGTCAGATTTTACTCAATCCTGGGGTGCGGACAATTTATCTACCGCAACAACCAGATATGGATCCAAATCATACAGTATTAGAACAGGTATTTGCTGATAGTGGTGAGCAGATGCAATTGGTGCGAGAGTATGAGGAAGTATCCGAAAAATTAGCACGTCCTGAAAATAATGAATCAACGGAATTGTTGAATAAGTTATCCGATGTGATGCAGCGGATGGATGCGCTCAATGCTTGGGAAGTGGAAACGAAAGCGAAGATTATTCTAACTAAATTGGGAATCGTTGATTTTGAAGCTAAAGTTGGTGATTTGTCGGGTGGATATCGCAAACGCATTGCACTGGCGGCGGCGTTATTATCTGAACCAGATGCTCTATTAATGGACGAACCAACCAACCATTTAGATGCAATGTCGGTAGAATGGTTGCAGGAATATTTGAGTCGCTATCGTGGGGCAATTTTATTGATTACACACGATCGCTATTTCCTCGATCAAGTCACTAATCGGATCATCGAGATCGATCGCGGTGATATTTTTACTTATAGTGGTAACTATACTTATTATTTAGAGAAAAAAGCTCTTGCCGAAGAATCAATGGTGGGTACCCAACGCAAACATGCCGGATTATTGCGTCGAGAATTAGCCTGGTTGCAACGGGGAGCCAAAGCTCGTAGTACTAAACAAAAAGCTAGAATCGGACGAGCGGAAGATCTCAAAGAAAAGGAATTTAAACAGACAACTGGACGGGTCGATATTACCACACCTGGGCGCAGAATTGGCAAGAAAGTAATCGAGGTAATGGGTGTCTCGAAAGCCTATGGCGATCGAACTTTGATCTCTGATTTCACTTACGAATTTTCCCCCGAAGATCGGATTGGCATTATCGGCGAAAATGGCACGGGTAAATCCACCCTAATGGATATCTGTACAGGCCGATTGCAGCCCGATAGCGGCACGGTAGACATCGGTACCACCATTCACATCGGTTACTTCGATCAACACTCTGAGGACTTGCTTGAAGCGGGTACAGAGCAACTCCGCGCGATCGATTATATTAAAGAAGTTGGTGAATATGTCAAAGTTGCCGATGGTAGTCAAATTAGTGCGTCGCAAATGTTGGAGCGGTTTCTCTTTACCCCCAACCAACAATATACGCCGATTAATAAACTATCTGGGGGTGAAAAACGCCGGTTATTTCTGTTACGGGTACTAATGAGTACACCGAATGTACTCATCCTCGATGAGCCGACTAACGATCTCGATGTCCAAACCCTCGGCGTACTCGAAGAATATCTGTCCGAATTTAACGGTTGCGTAATTGTAGTTTCTCACGACAGGTATTTCCTCGATCGGACTGTTGAAAAAATATTTGCCCTCGAAGCTGAAGGCAAAATCCGTGAGTATCCAGGTAATTATTCTGTCTATCTCGACTATAAGCAAGCCGAAGCTACTGCTGATAAACTAGCCCTTAAAAATCAGTCAGTTGTCAAGGCAGCTCCCGTGGTTGCACCCATCGAACCACCGAAAGCTGAACCCAAAAAACGCCGCCTATCCACCTGGGAGCAGCGGGAATTTACCAAGCTCGAAGCTCAAATCGCTAAATTAGAAGCGGATAAAGTCAATCTTGCCCAGCAATTATCGAACTCACCCACCGCAGATTATGGACAACTCCAAGCCTTAAATCACCAACTAGAAAAAATTAATCAAACTCTGGATACCACGACTGAACGATGGTTAGAATTAGCTGAATTTGCCTAACCGATTTCTTCAGTTGACATTTGACATTTGACAGTTGACAGCCACATCGTGCCGTGAAGGAAGACAGATTGAAATAATGAATAATCGCTGTCTAGTTGCCGCCTGAACGAAGAGGCTTTATACAGCCGTTAGCCCCTTTTTCTAGGTAACAAACGAACTCATTACTCATTACTTATTACTTATTACTTATTACTTATTACTTAATCAAGTTGCGGGTGCGAGGTTTCTCACACCCGACGAGGATCCTAAAATCCTAAACTCTGTTGCGAGTGGTACCGCTACCCGATAGTATTTTAGAACCACCAGTGTTCTCACTGTCGTTTTTACCAGAGCTAGTATAGTAGTAACTATTATAGCGGTGTTGCTTATCAAGATTGACTCCATTGAGCACCATGCCTAAGACTTTTAATTTAGACTGAGCAATGATTTCACTGGCATATTCGACCGATTCTTTGTCAGCGACATTTGGACGCAGTACAAACAATAAGCCAGCCACTTGGGAGCCTAACATCGCTGCATCAGCCGCGACAGTTAATGGTGGTGCATCAATAATCACCAGATCGTAACTATTCGACCACCGATCGATCGATTCACTCATTTGAACCGAATCTATTAGTATAACTGGATTAGGGGGAATTACACCAGCAGTCATTAGGAACACATTGGGATGGACTTCCACCGTCGCCGTTTGCTCGGTACACTGACCAGTGAGGACATTACTGAGTCCTTGCTGATTACCTTGTCGCCAAATCATATGCTGAGAGGGCTTCCGCATGTCAGCATCCACCAACAACACGCGCTTACCCAGTTCGGCGACGGCTAATGCCAAGTTCGCAGCGACAGTTGATTTACCTTCTCCAGCTTGGGAACTGGAAACTACAACCGCGCGGAGACTATCATCCGCATTCAAGAATTGGAGATTAGTCTGTAGCATCCGAAAGGCTTCCGCCTCGATCCCACCAGTTCCAGTTAGGATCAGTAAGCCAGGTGTTCGGGCACCACCTTTACCAATTTTGGGCAACTGCTTCTGGTTTGAAAAGACCGGAATCTGACCGAGGACTGGGTAGCCAGGGAGTAGGGCTTTGGCTTCGTCGGCGGTTTTGATTCGTTTGTCGGCAGCATCGAGCATGAACGCAGTGGCTGCACCCAGGAATAAACCTAAGAAACCACCAATCGCAATGTTTTGAGCTTTTTTAGGTGAGATCGCTTCCTGGGGTAATTCCGCCGCAGTTTGGACTCGGGAGTTACCAAGAGTTTGATTTTCAGCGATTTCAATTTCTTGAAGCTTACTCAACATTGTCTTGTAATTAGCTCTACTAGTGTCGAGTTTACGACCTAAGGAATTTTGCTGCTGTTCTAATTTTGGCAGCGCACTCATCCGCTTTTTGTAGGCATCAACGACATAAACTAGTGCGGAAATTTGTTTCTGCAAGCTGGTTCGTTGCGCTTCACTCTTGGCAAAGTCGGCAATTAAGCCGCCTTGGAGTCCTGAGGGTTGCATTTCGACAACTTTGCCCTGAAACTCCTTGTTGCCAACTAAGCTTTGGCTGAAGCGTTTTTGGAGGATTTCCACTAGGGCTTGTCGCTTCTCTTTTAAGCCTAGAATACTGGGATCGTTGTCGCTAAAGCGAGTTTTCTCGATCGCAATTTTAGCTTCGATTTCCTGTAATTCTTTGAGAGATTTCTGCAATCCTGGCGATTCACTCACCAATCCAGATTGGATTGTCGCTTGAGCATCCTTACCACCAAACAAAGCCTTCAACCCATCTAGTCGAGATGTCTCTGCGGCTAGTTGAGCGGATGCGGAGGTGATTTCTTTGTTGAGGTTGGTGATCGTTTCTACGGATTTTACTGATTCGGTAGGGAGATCGACGATATCATACTGTTCTTTAAATAATCGCAGATCGTTTTCTGCCGTTTTGACTTCACCTTCAATCCGAGGGAGTTCTTTGCGAACGAAGTTCCGAGCCGCTTCGGCTTCTTTGCGTTGATTTTTTTGGTCGTCTCGCATGTAGACTTCCATGATTTTGTTAACTACGTCCTGAGCCAATTCTTTGCTGGGATCTTGGAACGTAATTTCGAGAATATCTGTCCCTTTGACACTAGTAACTTTGAGCTGGGAGATAAACAGTTCAAATTTTTTGCTAAATTTGTCTAAGCGTTTGTGTTCGCGTCTAGTGGCATATTTGCCATCTCTTAATTCCTCAACAGCACTCTTAATCGTAGTGATGGATTTGAGGATTTCTGCTTGAGTATTAACTGGTGTACTTCCGGTTAAGCCTTCTAGGTCTCCCCCTGCAGCCATGGCTGCAGCACCACTCAATAAGGAACTAGCTTTGTTATTCTTCTTGAGAATAATCTGTCCTTTTGCCTGGAAAATTTCGGTTTGCTTATATGTCCACGCCGCTGCGCCGGCAGTGGTAAGGGCAAAGACTAGAGCCGCAGGCAACCAACGACGTTTGAGTACTAGCCAATACTGTGCAATTTCATCCATAATGCTAAACGGGGGAGACCATGTGTATACTCCCTCATATTCTAACACTGTGACTTTAGCTACTTGTATCCGCATTTAAACGTAATTCACGTGTGATAAATAAATTAATCGAACAACAACTCACCGAAATTCCCCCAGAACCAGGGATATATTTCATGAAGGATGCGATCGATCGTATTCTCTACATTGGTAAGTCTAAAAAGCTCCGTTCCCGCGTCCGCTCTTATTTTCGTGAAGGTAGTCAGCACACGCCGCGCATTGCGATGATGGTGCGTCAAGTTGTATCGATCGAATTCATTGTCACTGATAGTGAATCTGAAGCTTTAGCGTTAGAAGCTAATCTGATTAAACAACATCAACCCCACTTTAATGTCCTCCTCAAGGATGATAAGAAATACCCCTATATTTTAATTACTTGGTCGGAAGATTATCCCCGGATTCTATTGACTCGCAATCGGCGGATGGGTAAGGGTAAGGATAAATATTATGGCCCATATACTGATGCCAATTTACTCCGGAATGTCCTGTATACCATTAAACGGATTTTCCCCTTGCGGCAACGTCCCCAACCACTATTCAAGGATCGGCCCTGTCTCAACTACGATCTCGGTCGCTGTCCTGGTGTCTGTCAAAATTTAATCACCCCAGATGATTATCGTCAAACTGTCGAGAAAGTAGCGATGATTTTTCAAGGCAGAACTGGAGAATTAATTGAAACTTTAACTGCTCAAATGCAACAAGCCGCTGAGAATTTAGAATTCGAGCAGGCGGTATTAATTCGCGATCGCATCCACAATCTCACCGCATTAAATACCGATCAAAAAGTATCTCTTTCTAATGATACTATTTCTCGCGACGCGATCGCCTTAGCCGCCGATAATAAAACTGCTTGCGTTCAATTATTCCAAATTCGTGCCGGTAAATTAGTCGCGAGATTGGGATTTACCGCCGAGGTTCAATCGCTAGCTGGAACTGAAACTGCGCCATCTGTTGAAGATCTCGGAGCTATTCTCCAGCGAGTATTAGAAGAACATTACCAGTATGCGGATCCTGTGGAAATCCCCCTCGAAATCTTGGTACAATACCCCCTCCCCGACGCGGAGATGCTAACTAGCTATCTGAGCGATCGAAAAGGTCGAAAAGTGACGCTAATTGCCCCCCAGCGGCAGGCTAAAGCCGAGCTAATCGAGATGATCGAAAGAAACGCCATTCACGAGCTGACGCGCCTTCAGCGGCAAACTGAGCGCAATCTGCTGGCATTAGAGGATCTCGCAGAACTGCTGGATTTACCCGAACTACCCCGTCGAATCGAAGGTTTTGATATTTCCCACATTCAAGGCTCAAATGCAGTAGCTTCCCAAGTGGTATTTATCGATGGTTTACCCACAAAACAATACTACCGTCATTACAAAATTCAAAATCCAGAGATTCAGATCGGTCATTCTGATGATTATGCTAGTCATGCGGAGATTGCTAGACGCAGATTTCGGACATATGCGGGGGGCATAAATACGGATGACGTTAATTTTCCTGACGTAGTGCTAATTGATGGTGGTAAAGGTCAACTATCTGCGGTGATGTCGGTATTAGCAGAATTAAATCTGGCAGATAAAATGTGTGTGATTAGTCTGGCTAAACAGCGCGAAGAAATCTTTCGTCCTGGAGAAAGTTCACCACTTCCCACTGATGCCGAGCAACCAGGCGTACAACTACTCCGCCGTGTACGGGATGAGTCGCACCGATTTGCGATTACCTTCCATCGTCAACAACGCAGTGCGAAACAAGTTCGCTCTCACTTAGATGATATTCCAGGGATGGGTAGCCATCGTCAAAAACAACTACTCGCACATTTTCACTCGATCAATTACATCCGCGCTGCGAGTATCGCCGACTTAGCCAAAGCTCCCGGGATTGGCAATCATACGGCGGCGGAGATCTATCGATATTTTCATCCAGATTAACAAAAAGCGGATTGAGAGTAGGGACAATTCATGAATTACCCCTACTCTCAATTTCGATCTGTCGCTAATTTTCAACCAATAGCAAGGGTTTAAATCCCCATCCTAATAACTCAATTATCAATTATCAATTATCAATTATCAATTATCAATTAACTTAACCAATTTTCCGAGCAATTACCGCATAAAAAGGATCGCCACCAGGTATACCAACTAAGCGCAGAAAATCAGGTACCTGACTCAAATGAACGATAGATTCTGGTTCGCTAAATCCGGTCACAGATTGAAAATAACCCTTGACTAATGCTACTCGATCGGGTTCGCTCCCATCTCGCCAAATCTCGATCGCTTTGTGATAGAACATCCGATTGGAAAAGCTAAAGATCGCAATTCCATTCGGTTTGAGGACGCGATATACTTCGGCAAAAATTGCTTCAGGATATTGGAGATATTGAACAGAGACAGTATTTAAGACCGCATCAAAACTCTCATCGGCGAGGGGGAATTTAAGATCCTGATTGAGATTCTGGACAAAATATTCATCTAAACGAGGATTTCTGGCGAGTTCCTCAGCATTTAAACCATGTCCTTGAATCTGTTCAAATTCCACATCATCGGGGAGATGAGATACCCAACTACTCATCATGTCAAAGATGCGCGTATTTGGTGTCAGTCGATCGCGATATAATGCCGTCAATCGATCGATAAATCCACTATCTACATGAGTTACAAATCGAGGTACGCCATAAAACTCTCGATCGTTTCCAACATCTAATTTGCGGCGTTGTCTAGCAGTTAATAACATGAGATGGGAGATGGGAGATGGGAGATTGGAGATTGGAGATTGGATGAGAATCTTTAATTATCAATTATCAATTATTAATTATTAATTATCAATTATCAATTATCAATTATCAATTAAAACTTGATGCCTAATTGAGCATTGATACCGCGAATCGAGTGGTAGCCAAGCCCATAGAACATATTTCCTGGTGGGGTAAATTGGACACCACCAGAATAGGCAATACCTTTGTCGCCATAATATCCCAAACCAGCATAAGGTACGAAAAAGGGCAGGCTTAAAAATTTTAGCGCATCGACTCCAGTGACACCTTTAGGTCCTGTACCAATTTCAGCACCAATATCTAAAAATCTCACCCCCGCACTGTAGGTGACAGCACTATCTTTAGAACCTACTGTTACCCATGGTTCTGGCAGTAGTTGTGCCGCTGCGGGGGTGACTTGTGTTGCTACTAATATAGCAAAGATTGACGCACAGATTGATTTAAATTGCATTGGTAATGCTCCGAGGATTGAGTTGACAGTTGACAGGTGATTTAGCCTACCATTGACACAGACGATAGCTAGGTGAGATTGTTTCGAGGAGAGGAGACTTGTCTGATCGATAGAATTATGAGATAATTATGAAAGATATTGTTCTACTTGTTTATGTCCTTGTCTAAGCCAATCCCCAAATTGCCCAGCTTACCAGAAGTACATCGCAGCGTCCCAGTACCGGAAGAGGCTAGCTTTTGGCGTAAACTACTAGCATACGCTGGTCCAGGCTATTTGGTATCGGTAGGCTATATGGATCCAGGCAATTGGGCGACAGATTTAGCAGGTGGCGCTCAATTTGGCTATGCCTTGTTGAGTGTAATTCTATTATCTAACCTGATGGCGATCGTGCTCCAGTCCCTCTGTGTGAGGCTAGGAGTTGCCACGGGGAAAGATTTGGCACAATGTTGTCGGGATTACTTTAGTCCCCGTGTCAGCTTCGGATTGTGGGTGCTGTGCGAAATTGCGATAGCGGCTTGTGATTTAGCCGAATTGGTGGGAAGTGCGATTGCGTTACAGCTTTTGTTTGGAATTCCGCTAGCAATTGGGGTATGCATTACGGCTCTAGACGTATTAGTGGTGTTGTTTCTACAGAACAAAGGATTTCGCTACATTGAGGCGTTGGTAATCACGATGATTTTGGTAATCGCGGGTTGCTTTATCGCCGAAATGATTTTTTCTCAACCGGATCTTCATGGTGTCGCCAGCGGATTTATTCCCCGTGCAGAGATTTTACAAAATCCGAAAATGCTGTATATTGCGATCGGGATTTTGGGTGCGACAGTGATGCCGCATAATCTCTATTTACATTCTGCGATCATTCAAACTCGTCGCTGGAAAGAGACTTCCGTTCAAAAATGGGAGGCGATTAAATTTGGAACGATCGATTCGACGATCGCGTTATCTTTTGCTTTATTTATTAATGCTGGAATCTTAATCTTAGCAGCATCTGCATTTCATTTTTCGGGAAATCAATCAGTCGGCGAAATTCAGGATGCTTATAAGTTGCTTTCACCTGTGTTAGGGGCACCATTGGCAAGTACTTTATTTGGTGTTGCACTCTTGGCTTCTGGGCAAAGTTCTACCCTGACGAGTACGATGGCTGGACAAATCGTGATGGAGGGATTTTTACACATTCGACTCAAGCCTTGGTTGCGCCGGTTAGTGACTCGATTAGTTGCTATTGTACCAGCATTATTAACGATCGTCTTTTTGGGTGAGGGCAGTACGACTAATTTACTGATTATCAGCCAGGTGATTCTCAGTTTGCAGTTATCCTTTGCAGTGGTACCATTAGTGATGTTTACGAGCGATCGACGGTTGATGCAGGAGTTTGTTAATCCACTGTGGTTGACTTATTTAGCTCGATCGATCTCTGTAGTTATTATTGGGTTGAATTCTTGGCTATTATTCCAAACTTTCGCTGGTTAGCTTCCAAGAAACCCGACTTTTTGGAAAAGCCTTTGTTTCTGATCCCACAAATATTTAATCAATCCCGAATTTTACCGATACAACAGCGGTGATGTCTTTCTCGATCGAACTGGTATCATAGCTACCACCATTACTCACAGCCGTAGAATTGCGGGGAGTAATTTGGAAGACACCAGTATCGGCACTCCGCACGCCACCGACGCGATTTCCGGTGGTTTTGGCGATCGATTCAGCTCTAGCTTTAGCATCTTTAGTTGCTTCGGCTACCATCTCAATTCGCAATTTACTCAGTTCGTTATAGAGATATTCCGGTGGTTGCGAAGTTAAGGGTACCCCCTCATTAATGAGTTCGGTAATTTGCTGTGATAGCTTAGAATAACGATCGACTTGATTCGAGCGAATCTCCAATCCTTGCGTCAATTTGTGAGCGAGAATTTTACCAGTTTCTCTGCCATTAATCACCTCAGGAATCACCGCAGTTTCCAGGGAATTAAGCGAGATTTCTGATTCGGGAATCTTCGCCTCTTTCAGATAACGTTGCACTCGTTCTGTCCAACCTTTCAATTCCTTATATGCCAATTGAGCCGTCGGTTGTTGACTAGAAACAGATACTCGCCAGACGATATAATCAGCTTTAATCGGGCGTTTAGCCGAGCCAGTAATCAGCAACGCATCATCAACTCTTTTGATATTTTTAATCGCCCCCGCCCATAAAAATGAGCTGATGATTAGCGCACCAGATAATAAAGTTAATCCAACCAATAATTCAGGGAATCGAGAACCAACTCTAGTGCTTTCCATCATTTGTGCCTCACACACAAAAATTAAATTCTTTCCGGTTGATGCATATCCATCAACCTTAACTAACCCAAGTTGCTACCGATCACCTCAGGGGTTAACTATAGCTACCAATTGTCGATCGACTATTCCTGAAAGATACTGGAATTTGCTACCGATCTAGGTACAATCAGGTGAAGAGGAAAATTGAACAATGAGGGGGGAGAATTGTGAGAATTGTTAGATATTTTTCAGCGACGATTAGCTCACTTTTGATTCTAACTAGTTCCGTACCTGTTTTGGCAGCTTTTCCGCGTCCGACGCAGAGTAAAAGTGGGATGGTTGCATCAGCGCATCCATTGGCGACTCAGGCGGGGGTAGAGACGCTGGCGCGGGGTGGAAATGCGATCGATGCAGCGGTGGCTACAACTTTGGCGATTTCGGTTGTGGAGCCATTTTCGGCGGGGATTGGCGGTGGTGGTTTTATGATGGTGAAGATGGGGAAGGATGTGACTTCGCTGGATTTTCGGGAGCGTGCGCCGTTGAATGCGACGAGGAATATGTATTTGGATGCTCAGGGAAAGGTGCGCCCGAATGTGAGTCTGGAGGGGCATTTGGCGGCGGGGGTACCAGGAACGATCGCCGGGTTAGCAGCGGCGCATCGGAAATATGGTAAGTTACCCTGGCGGATGGTGGTGGCTCCATCGATTCGGTTGGCGCGGGAGGGGTTTAAGGTGAGCGAGCTTTATACTCAGCAAGCGAAGTCGAAACAGAAGTTATTGGCGAATAATCCGGCGGCGCGACAGATTTTTACTCATAATGGGCAACCTTTACAGCCAGGGGAGCGGTTAATTCAGCGAGATTTAGCGCGAACTTTAATCGCGGTGGCGCGGAATCCCCAGAATTTTTATACTGGCTCGATTGCTGGTGCGATCGATCGCGATATGCGGCAAAATCAGGGATTGATTACGTTGGCAGATCTCAAGGCTTATCAACCTAAATGGCGAGATCCTGTCTGTGGTAAATTTCGGACGTATAATGTCTGCTCGATGGCTCCACCTTCTTCGGGTGGGGTACACTTACTGCAGATCCTCAATACGATCGGCAGTACAGACTTAGCAGCTTTAGGATGGCACAACCCCGACACACTCCATCTACTAATTGAATCGATGCGGATTGCCTATGCCGATCGATCTCAACATCTCGGCGATCCTGATTTTAGCACAATACCTGTGTCTGCGCTGACTAATCCAGCTTATGCGGCTAAACGTCGTCAGGAAATTAATCTGGAAAAAGCGCGTCCATCGACGACGGTAAAGCCAGCAACGATAGAGATCCTAAATCAATTCAATCAACCTGTAGGGGTATCCCTTGTGGGTACCCAAGCCCCTACGGGTACCCACAAGGGGCACCCCTACAGGTTGATTGAACAGCCCGCATCTGAGTCGATGGAAACCAGTCATCTCACCGTCGTAGATCGAGATCGTAACGTAGTCAGCCTGACATTCACCGTCAATTATCGTTTTGGTGCAGGCGTAGTGGTACCGGGAACCGGAATATTATTAAATGATGAAATGGATGATTTCGCCATCGCGCCAGGAGTGGCGAATGTATTTGGCTTAGTCGGTGGCGATAAAAATTCGATCGCTCCAGGTAAGACACCATTATCAAGTATGACACCAACGATCGTTACTGAAAACGGTAAGTTTAAATTAGCGATCGGCGCACCGGGTGGAAGTACGATTATTACTACCGTTCTCCAAATCTTGCTCAATGTTTTGGAATACAAAATGGATGTCGGTGAAGCTGTCGCCGCCGGAAGAATTCATCACCAATGGCTACCAGATAAAGTCAATATCGATCCGTGGGGATTCGATCCTTCCACATTAGCAGAATTACGTCGTCGGGGACACTCGATCGAACCCCGTAGTTATTGGGGAAATGCGAATGCAATTCAACAATTACCCGATGGAACTCTGCAAGGATCCGCAGATCCGCGCGGCGAAGGAACCGCTCAGGGCTTTTAAATTTAGGACTTTTATTGAAATTACTGCTTAGTGGTATCTCGATTTACAGATCGCTGATAATGCTTACGGCACTTGGATTTTAGCCGTGGGATATACGTGTATGTACGTACTTTTAAAAAAACACCTTACAGTATTTCCGTAGATCAACGCTGTTGGGAATTGGGGTGTTTGGAGAACAATGTAGCAGTGGAGAAAACAAATTTACGGAATTTACACCGAAATTTATTGCTTGCTCTGACCGCTCAGGTTTCGATTTCCGAACCCCCCTGATGTAATTATGCCCAGTCAAAGGGCGATTGCATCAATCCAACAGCATCTATCTCTAAATAAGGTTGTTTACATGATGGCTACTCAGGTTTCCGCCCATTCCGAATCGATGTCCCTACTGACAAAGTATTACGAACAGCCTAGTGTAAAGGTTCGCAATCAATTAGTATTGTTGAATGCTGGTTTAGTTAGACAAATTGCTCATCGGATTGGTCGTCAATGCGCAGAACCCTATCAAGATTTGGAACAGATTGGTTATCTCGGATTAATTCGTGCCATTGAGCGGTTTAATCCCCACCAAGGCTGTGCATTTAGCTCTTTTGCTGTTCCATACATCCGAGGCGAAGTTCTGCACTTCCTGCGCGATAAGAGCAGTGTGCTGAAGATTCCTCGCCGTTGGCAAGAACTCCAAAAAGAAGGTGAAAAAGTGCGTCAGCAATTAACCGCTACCTTGGGTAGAAAGGTGCGGGATGAGGAAATCGCCGAAGTCTTGAATGTATCGGTAGATGAATGGCGTGAAACCCAAGCAGCAGAACACAATCGTCAAGCGCTGAGTCTGGATGCTACTGTGGGACAAATGTTAGATTGTCCAGTGACTTTGGGCGATAGTTTGCCAGATACTCGCGAACAACAACGTCAATATGTCGAGGAAGAACGCCAACAATTGGAAGGTGCGATTTCGGAACTCGAAACTAAGACTAAACAAGCGATCGAATTCGTCTATATCAAAGGTTTACCTCGCAAGGAAGCTGCGAAAAGAATTGGGGTTAGTCCAATGACTGTGACTCGTCATCTTCAACGTGGTGTTAAGCAATTATCTACGCTCTTACAACCAGAGGAAGCATTAATGTCTTAGTCGCTTTCAAAAAATCAGGAACCCTAAATTTTAGAGTGAGGCGCAATCCTCACTTTTTCGTTGTCAATGGGAGATGGGGCAAGCCTAAAGCCCAAAGCCTAAAGCCTAAAGCCGGACTAATTCTGTTAACTGAGCGAGTAACTCTTGCTCTTGGAAGGGTTTAGAGAAATAGCCGCTGGCTCCTAAGTTAATGGCGATTTTGCGGTGCTTATCGCCGCTGCGGGAGGTGAGCATGAGGACGGGGATGTTTTTGAAGTCGGGGAGACCTTTGATGGTGGCGAGGAAGCCGTAGCCGTCCATGCGGGGCATTTCGACATCGCA
The DNA here is from genome assembly GCA_030503985.1 of Himalopsyche tibetana. NCBI lineage: Eukaryota > Metazoa > Arthropoda > Insecta > Trichoptera > Rhyacophilidae > Himalopsyche > Himalopsyche tibetana. Next base: position 16,239 of record JAPJYX010000179.1, read on the forward strand.
GAGAACTACTTGAGTTTGGATACCGGATTGGAGTTTGTCGATCGCTTCTTGACCATCTTTAGCTTGTTCGACTAGATAGCCAGCTTTTTCGAGGGTGAGGGCGACGAAACGGCGGACATTGATTGAATCATCAACAACGAGAATGCGGGGGCGTTGGGGAGCCGCAGGAGTGGGAATGGAGAAAGAATCATCAGGGAGCAAACTGAGGGTGGAATTGATGGCATTCGCTACCGCAAAATCACCGTCAATCCAGCGGATTAATTCGATCGGATCTAGGAGTGGGACGATGCGTCCATCACCGAGGATTGTACAGCCAGTAAAGCCTGCGGGCAATTTGAGTAAGCCTTGGGGTTGACGAACGGTGACTTCTTGTTCGCCCCAGAATTTGTCAATTTCCATTGCGAAGACATCAGCACCCAGATCGATTGTGAGGGCGGTGGGGACGGTTGATGGTGGCTTGATTGGCAATGAGTATTTGGGGGACGAAATCAGGACGGCGTAAGTACTGGGTGGGTTGAATTAAGCGGATGCTAAAGTCATCCACTGGAGCATTTTTTGACCGTTGGTGGTGACGATTTGGTCGGGATTGAGGAGGATGATTTCTTCGACGATGTTACTGGGAACTGCTAGCCACATGCCGTTGACTTCGACGAGTAAGACGCGGACAACGGACATGGTAAAGGGGACAGTGATGGTAAATGTACTACCTTTGCCCAATGTGGTATCGACGGAGATGTCGCCGTTTAAGTCGCGAATGTTGGTGCGCACGACATCCATCCCGACACCACGCCCAGATAAGTCGGTGACTTTATCGGCGGTACTAAAGCCAGGTTCAAAAATTAGATCGATTAGTTCGCTATCTTTGAAATTGGCGATTTCGCGATCGTCAATCCCCATTTTTTTTACTTTGGCGCGGATCTTGTCGAGATCGATGCCCCCGCCATCGTCTTTGATCGTAATTAGGGTTTGGTTCCCGCGATAGGTGGCGTTGATTTCGATCGTCCCAGTTTCTGATTTGCCCTGCGCACGGCGAACGGAACTCGGTTCGATCCCATGATCGAAGGCGTTACGCACGAGGTGCATTAAGGGATCGTTGAGGGCTTCGAGAATAGTGCGTTCGATCAGGGTAGTACCGCCTTTGAGTTGGAGATCGATCGGTTTACTATGTTCGATCGATAGGTTCCGAATGGCTCTGGGAAAGCGGTTGAAGAGTTCGGAGATCGGCCGCATTCGGACTTGAGTCAAGCCAGTTTGGAGTTGTTTGGCGGTGCGATTGAGAGCGCGGGTAGTACGCTCGGCTTCATGGAGCTGGAGATCGAGATCTGTGGTTAATTCTTGGACTTGAACGATCGAGTCCATGACTTCCTGGGAAAGGATATGGAGTTCGCTATAGCGATCGAATTCTAGGGCATCTAATTCACTGGTAAAATCGGTAGACTCACTCGGATTGGTTTGAATCAAGGTCGAATTTGGATCTTCCGGTTGTGTGCCGACGCTAAAATCGTAAGCTGAGCGCAGGTTGAAGTTTGACTGTTCGAGTTGTTTAACTTTGAGGTGAAGACTTACAACTAGTTGGCGGAGTCCTTGGAGATGGAGATTTAAGGCATTGCGATCGATTGTCAGTTCGCCAAATAAGTCGCCAATTTCTGCTAGTTGTTTCGTGGCGACACGAATGGTTTGTTCGGCAATTTTAGCAGTGGGATTAGCACTACCTGAGTGATGGTGGTGATGATGATGCTCGCTAATTTCTGGGGCGGCATCGAGTGCGCTAAACAGCTCGGCTGCTTCCTGTTCTAGGGGATCGATTAAGGGGGCAGATTGAATTTTAGATGCGGCGGCTGATGTGACTGGATCGGTTGGGATATCAACGCCAGAAAACACACCAGATAAGGCTGCAAATAATTCTCGATCTTCAGTATCGAGGGACAGATCTTCGCTGAGATCTAATCTTTCTAAACCATTGATGATTTCTGATTCAATTTCAGTCTCGATCGAGTTCTGGAGATTGTCTAAATGTTGTGCTCGAGTATCTAATTCTGATAGTTCACCACTAGCTATAATTGGCGATAGCGGTGGCAATGAGTAGGAGTCAATGTCAGCGAAAGGATCGGTGAAATATAGATCCGATCCGCGTGGTTCTGCTGTAAATAAGATTGCCGATTCATCTGGTTGCTCGACAGCGAAATCTAAATCTGATAATGCCAATATGTCTGAGGCGATCGCATTTGATGCTGTAAATAAGATTGCCGATTCATCTGGTTGTTCGACAGCGAAATCTAAGTCTGATAATATCGATAGATCTTCAGCAATCTCAGCAGGTGGCGTTGCAAATCGAATGCTAGATGCTGTTTGTTTGATAGTATTATCTAAATCAGCTAAAGTAAATAAATCTTCGACAACTATATCATCAAGTTGAATCGGTGGATTGAGCACAGATGAATTGATATATTCTGGTTCAATCTCTTCTGGTTGAATATCACTGCGCCCTGAGATCGAATCCAATCGATCGAGTTTGATAATTCCCGAACCTGGTAGCTCGATTTCCGTGGGTAAATTAGTAGTTTGGCCGATTAATACCATCGCTTGAGTGCGTCGCCATGCAGTTAAAGCTAGCTTAGCAATCGATCGAATCTGATGTGGTTGTCCAGTTAAATGTGCCAATACTGATTGACACAGGCTCCCAAAAGCTGGTAGTTCGACCATTTCGGCTAAACCACCTAATTCCTCCGCCGTTACGATCAACTCATCATAGAGACTAGTCGAACTGTCAGCATTGATAATTGATTCTAATTGTGTTAACGATCGTTCGACTTCTGACTCAAATAGAAAAGTCAGAATATCCTCACCGGATTCTGACGCTAACATATTAGCCTCATCCTCAGGATTGAACTCACCCAACCTGTCGCGCAACTGGGCAAAGATCGGATTTACCCTCTCCTCCAACCACACTGCATCCGCATCTGTACCCTGACGATTGAGCGCGACAATCTGCCGCAACTTATCGACTGTCGCTAGTAATAGTTGCTCGATTTGCCGATCGGGCGGAGCCGCTTTACCATACTGAATTATCTTGAAATAATCTTCCAGATGGTGCCCTAACCTAGCCAAGGTAGTATATCCCATCATCGCCGCACCACCCTTGATCGAGTGCGCCGCACGCAGGAGCGCATCCAACTGCTTGTCTGCTACTTTACCAGCACTCAGTCCCAGCAGTCCCGATTCAAGAGTATCTAAATAATCTGTCGCTTCGTCCAAGAATTGGAGCTTGACTTGTTGTTCTTGATCTGAGGTAATCATTTCTGGGGATTGGGGGTTAGTAAGGCGGATAGTGAGTTAGTGGATAGTTAGTGGATAGACAGATAGTGTTGCTGGTGGTTTCCGGTTTGGATTGATAATTAGTGGATAGACAGATAGTGTTGCTGGTGATTTACGGTTCGGTGTGAGGAGGTTTAGTATTCACTCATCCACCATTCACTATTGACTCATCCACTATCCACCATTCACCATTCACCATTCACTAATTCCGATCGTCAACTTTAAACTTACCTACCGAAGCCTGAAGCGCTTGGGCAATGCTTACCGTCTGTTGGAGGGAGGTGGATACTTGCTTGGAGGAGTCAGAAGTCTGCTCAGAAATCAGCGCGACTGCTGCCATGTCTAGTTTCACACCTTGGGAGGTGGCTACTTGATCGATCGTGGCGGTGGAGATCGATCTCAGGAAGTTATCCATTTGATTGGATAGAGCAATAATCTCTTTCAAACTGGTTTTGGTTTGTTCGACAGATTGGGTACCTTCGACTACTTGAGTGGTACTGAGTTCCATTGCTTGAGCTACCGCACTGGTTTCCCGTTGAATGGTTTCGACGATTTTTTCGATTTCCCTAGTAGCTGCGGCGGATTGTGCGGCGAGTTCCCCGACTTCCTCGGCGACGACGGCGAAACCGCGTCCTTCTTCCCCTGCTCGTGCTGCTTCAATACTAGCGTTAATTGCCAGTAAGTTGGTTTGGAGGGCGATTTGTTCGATTAATCCAGTTACTTTAGAAATCTGTTGGGAAGATTCACCCAAGCGTTTAACCTTCTTAGCCGTTTCGGATAGGGTTTCGCGCAAGTTGATGATACTTTGTAC
>JAPJYX010000180.1:0-20773 GCA_030503985.1 Himalopsyche tibetana
CACTCTGGAGCAGGAAAATCTACCTTAGCCAAGCTATTAATTGGGCTATACAAGCTAGAGACTGGTCAGTTTAGCATCGGAGACACTGATTTTTATTCCATAGAACACAAGCTGATAACTGATAATATTGCAATAGTGCTACAAGAAACTGAGCTGTTTAATATGAGCTTTATAGAAAATATTACTATGTTAAAAGACTTTGATAAAGCAAAGTTTGAACAGGCTATTAGAATTGCTCAGTTGCACGAGGTCTTAGAATCTTTACCCAACGGACCAGAGACTTTAGTCGGTGAAAAGGGCTATAAGCTATCAGGAGGGCAAAGGCAAAGAGTGGGTATTGCCAGAGCTATTTATTCTGACTCTCCAATTATTATTTTTGATGAGGCAACATCTGCGCTTGATACTACAACTGAGCGCCTTATTCAGGGTGCCCTTGATACCCAACTAGGCGATAAAACAATGATTTTCATTGCTCATAGGCTTTCTACTCTTAAAAATATGAATAGAATAATCGTATTTGAAGATGGAAAAATTATTGAAGATGGATTATTTGATTCATTGTTAAGCAATCAAAAATCTATCTTTTGCGAACTCTGGAGGGCACAGGCAAAAATTTAAAAGCTGAATTTCTCGTGAACAAAACTAAAAAAACCAGACCGCTTTGGGTCTGGAGTTAGAATTTAGAGTTTAGGAAAAGTTTTAGATAGAGAGAAGTGCTTTACGCATTTTTACTCTTAATTTTTCCATTTCTTCCCATGAGGGGAAGTTAACTTCTTTTATTTGCTCTTGTGTGATTAAGCCTTGCTCTAAAAGAGATGCAAGTTCACCATTAAAGATTGCACCTAATCGAATCATATCTTGTGGCTTTCTTGCTTTTGAAAATTCAATTGCGCTTTGTAGCTTATAGATTTCAGAAGTATGCACTGTATAGCCTCCTAATTACTAACGTTTAAGATGAATTCCAAAACAATTGCTTTTAGATTAGCAATTTTATCGCTCTCACTTGATTCATTCAAACACAATTTAACAATTTGGTCAAACAGTGTTCTGGAAGAAGGGCTAGGTAAAAGCAAAGATACCAGCTGAACATAATTTGAAATTAATTCATCATCAGTAAGTTTGCCTTTAAATTTTTTATTTTCAAAGCAAAACTTTTCAGCGATATCGAGGCAATTGAGGTATATCTCTTCTTCAAAAACCCCACCAACAGATGAGCCGTATGCGATTACAGTGTAATAGCAAATAGAACCAAGTGCAAGCCTGTTATGAAAACCACTTAGAATTGGTTTAACCTCTTGAATTACGTCTAGATAGCTTTGGTTCAGCTCAACAGATTCGGGATCATTAGTGTTTCTGATTCTTAAGTCTGAAACAACATTCTTAACTGCATTTTCACACTCATCATAAAAAGTTGTGAGATTAAACTCACTACCGAATTTGAAAGCGTTTTGAAACAGAAAAGATTGCACAGTTTCGTTAACCATGCCATAAGAACGGCAAGTTAGGTAAACCTTGAGTAAAACACTCTTGATTTTATCTTGACTTAATGCTTCTGAATATTCTCCCTGAGATTCTATCAGACCTAAAAATGGTTCTGATTTTTTTGTACCTAAGAATACAACCCAAAGTAAAAAATTACTTTGAAAGCGACTAATAAAATTAGCAACTAGGATTGCTCCAAAGTACTTCTCAAGGGCAGAAACGAAAATAGTTTTGATTATCAATTCGTAGAAAAACTGAAAGAATATCCAATACACTAAAAAATATAGTGGGTTGTTATTCCAGTTTCCATTAAGTTTCATTTTTTTCCTCCAAATTAATGCTTAGATTAATGCTTTTAAGAGCTTTACGAGCTTTTACGATTAGTTTGTGATAGTTTTGTGATTTAGCTAATCTGAATTTATAATATCACGAAAAAATGATAATGTCAAGTACTGCACGTTGACTGCTTCAAAATTCTTCAAAATTTAGATTAAAAAAAATTAGCCGCATGATAGATCGCGGCTAATTATGTTGCTTATGTTTTGTCTATTGTTTTACTATTGCGATATAGTGATTTTTTATAGGCGATCGTAGGAGTAACGCAAATCAATTAGCTTTATTGCAAAGTCATACTTTTTATCGCGTAAAAAAGCACTGAATTCATAGTAGTCGTTAATTAATGTAGTTACGCAATTTGAATGAAGTTCAACTTTGCTTGTACATTTTTTTGTATTCCGCTTCCAACTCTCGCTCATAAGATTTATACAATTCTAACATTAATGCCTGGAGTTTTTCATATTCCGGTTGTGATTTTCTTGATTTTGAGTAAAACTCATCGCGCAACTGAGATTGATAATCATAATAATCATTTCTGAATAACCGTAAATAATCATAGTACAAGTTGATGTATTTTCCAGTGTACTCATATCTGTTCATATAATTAGTATCACTTACATTATTACTCATTCTGTTTTTGCTAGCTTTTGTAGCTTTTGCTATACGTCTAAATCTATTTTAACCTTAGCTGAGAATTTGTGTTATGTCAAGCGCTTCTGAAAGAGGTATTGTTGAGGTTTTTTCTCAATAGCATTAAGTAATTTGACAATTAGTATTTTATCTGCTATAACTATATTAGTACTTATGGAGCTTACTCTCAATGGCTAATTTAATCAAAATCAAACGCTTCGCTAGCTTAGGACAATCCAGCTTTGAATGCTTACAGCACTTAGAGGCAAGTATTGGAATTCTAAGCACTAATCTAAAATCTCAAGTTTTAGACTTGATGGGTTATGGTTCTGATTTTTCTTCTGGTTTCAGTGCGTTGCAAAACAACAACATACTGTTAATTCAGTATCATGATTACAGTGTTAATAACGACACTCATACAATTCAGATTGATCTTGAAAAAGAGACTGCGATTCTGCGCGAAGACCTGCAAGGAAATATTCATCAATTCCCTTACGGTTCCTATTTCAAGCTTGATGGCAAACAAGTTCAGATTATCAATCATAGTTTTGAAGTTGTAGAAACTTTTGACCATGCTGATATGCTCAATTTTCACCAGCGCTACAAAAGATTTTATCACAATAACTCTCAAAATGGAATCTTTGATTCTTTGACTGGAGATAAAACCTATCTTCGTGGTAAACTTATCTGGGGTGATGAAATTCACTACGGAAGCCGTAAAGGTGAGCAATTGTTCATGACTCGCTCTTTCATTAACAAAAACACTTATACTCTTGTAGACCATAATGGTGATTGTTTTGAAGTTGATTCCAAAAAATCAATTTTCAAAACCTCTGGAACAGGCTATGCAAGTGAGTTACAGTCATTTTCTGTGATTGCGGGTTCAACACTTGGCTCTCTATTAATTGATATTACATCATGTCGCTCTAGCTCTAATAATACCAATAACAGATTCATGGTAATCAATTCTAAAGGAATTTTTACTATTGAAACTGATTTGGTTATCCACGCAGTCGCAGGAAGTGATCAAGAAATACGAGTATACCACAATAAAGTAACTGATCAATTCGGTTGTTACAAAAAAGCCTGCCTAAACAGTAGCCTAATTGATGAAATTGACCAAAATCATGATCATCAATCTTCTTATCAGCTATTCAGCAGCGTAGAAACCCCACTAGTAGTTTCTATCTAGTTAGCTTCAAAGTCCATAACAACAGTTGTGGGCTTTATCTTTTGTGCTTCTATTGAGTTTATGTACGATAATATTTGATATACAAGCCTCGGCGATATCAAACCTACTGGAGAATATCTATAATGGCTCACGCAATGACTCATGAACACATTGAATATTTGATGGGGAATATTGAGGGAAATCGCTTAATCATAGCAAATTACAATATAGATGATGAAACATTTCAAGAGTATTTAAAAAGCGGCTGTAGCATGAAATTTGTAAAAAAATATAACCCTTATTACAATAAATCCTTGCAGCTTTCACGCGAAGATGCGATAGAAACATTCTTAAAAAGCGTAGCTCATGCTTTTGGACAGCAAAAAGCTGATGAGATGAGGCCGTATTATCTAGGTCAAAAAACTCTAAATCAAAAAGCTCAGCCAAAAGCTATAGTTAGCATATAAGTACACACAAATCAATACGCACAAATCATAGCAAGAGATCCAACACACAATCCACTATAGAGAATAGTGGATTTTTTCTGATTTGATTTTTTGGCTCACAAATTGACAAATTTGCAAAATCCTCACAGGCTTTAGCCACAAAGCTTCTTTGAACTTACGGCCTTTTGACTTACAACCCTCTAACCCTTTTCCCACCACTCTAATTGACTTTAAAAACTTTATGCCCAACCATATACCTAATACTACGCCCAATACTCTACAGAGATTATATAAAAAGCAAAAAATCTCAGCTTTTACAGCCGAAGAAACATTACTGCATTATCTATTCTTAATATTATGGATAGTAGCTTTTATCAAGCTTATTCATATCTGGTTTTATGAAACCGTTATTTATTCTTATATTGATTTTTCCATTATTACAGTTAATATATTTTGGCTCCCTGTTATAACTTTGTATTTTTTTCTGTTTAGTTTCAATCAAAAAAAGAATGCTAGAATAAACAAAATAGCAATTGGGAGACTGGCTTTAATAACAACCAAGATACCGTCAGAACCATGGGAAGTAGTTGAAAATACTTTAAGGGGAATGAAGCATCAGAGCTATCAATACCCTTTTGATGTGTGGTTAGCTGATGAAGATCCTTCTCTTGAGACGATCAGCTGGTGTGCATCTAACAATGTCAAAATAAGTACTAGAAAGGGAGATAATAGGTATTTTAACGATACTCACCCTCGCAAAAAAAAGTGTAAAGAAGGGAACTTAGCTTATTTTTATGACCATTTTGGCTACGATTATTATGACTATGTCATTCAGTTTGATGCAGATCACAAACCTGAATATAACTTTGCCACCGAAGTCATGAAAGAATTCAGTGATCCAAAAATTGGCTATGTTGCATCACCATCTATTTGCGACCTTAATATAGGTCAAAGCTGGACTGTGAAGGCTAGGTTGTTTTGGGAAGCAACTCTGCACGGACCCATTCAGCATGGAGCTAACGAGGGGCTGGCACCAGTATGCTTTGGCTCACATTATTCAGTTAGAACTTCTGCGCTTAAGGAAATAGGGGGTATTGGTCCAGAAATAGCGGAAGATTACACAACAACAGCTATGATGAATGCAAAAGGCTGGAGAGGCGGTTTTGCAGGGAATGCTATTGCACATGGAATGGGAGCAGTAGGTATTAAAGACAGTATGCACCAAGAATATCAATGGGCTTTAGTTGGTATGAGGGCTAGTATGCTGATAACGCCAAAGCTATTTTTAAAATTCTCAAATAGAGTTAAGTTTCAATCTATTATTTGGACTTTTTGGTACCCTGCACTTTCGCTTGTAACATCTATATCCTTACTATACCCTGTCTATGCTCTGTTTTTTGATGTTAAGGTACTTAATATTGACAATAGGGTTTTTTGGACCGACTATCTTTTCTTAAACATTTCTTTTATGGCTTATTTACACGTTCTAAAATTCAAGCAGATGTTAAGACCAGTCAATGCTTGGGCTATTAGCTGGGAAACAATGGTATTCCAGCTGTTACAATTTCCATGGATTCTGATTGGTGTTGTTGATGGTTTTTTACAGGTGATTAGAGGTTATAACCCATTGACAGCAACAAAAAGAATTAAGATTACAGACAAAACCAATGGAGTAAGAGGTATTGAATTCAAGTATTTTTTACCACATTTTGGTATAATTTTGGTTAATCTATTGGCTATAATTTTTGCGAATAAAACCGGGAGTAATTTTGGATATTTCTGGTTTGCGTGGCTTAATGCAGCAGGTTATTCAATAGCAGTGTTCGTAGGCGTGGTACTAAGTGTAATTGAAGCAGAGTTAGAGGAGAGAAAAATCAACTTTAACTACATCAAAAGGTACTCACCAACAATAATCACAAGTACTATCTTGTTTATTTGCAGCGTGGCTTCAATCATAAAAATATTGACTTAAATATTGGCTTACTTTACTTTACTTAATTATGGAAAATATAGATACCCTCAAACATTCTAAAAAATATAAAAACTCTAGCAAATATAAACATGTATCTGTTGCGCTAGCATTGTTAATAGTAGCATCACTTTCAATATATATTATGTTTGATAACAATATGTCAGCCACTGCCAAAAATATTAATATTGGTTTATTTAGCAAAAATCAAGATGATTTTAACCTTCAGAATCTGAAAGCAAAACATGTATTTACAGTTTGGGGTAAAGAATTTGATGACAACAGTGCAAATTATTACAAAATATTCAAAAATAATAACGCTAACAAAGCTAACAACACAGGTGTTAGAAATAATAAAAATAAAGATGAGCCAAACCTAATAACTATAGAGCCATGGCCTCAATTCGGTGAAAACACTGACAAAGAGCTGTTACTTACAAATATAATCAATGACAAATATCATGATTCTATACAGCGCCTGTGCTATTCTTTGGAAGAAAATATAAACAACAAAATAATCCTGAGATGGGGGCATGAAATGGAGCTTTATGACTCTTCAAGATACCCTTGGGCAGTCAACAACCCAGAATTATACATTGAAGCCTACAGAAAATGGGTAGATACCTGCCGAACCTATACTAAAAAAGCGTTGTTCATGTTTTCCCCAGCCTCTAATAACGGCCAAGAAAAATATTACCCAGGAGATCAGTATGTAGATTACGTTGGCATGAGCTGGTATTCCTACCCTGCTTTTGAGTGGTATACATTCAACCAAGTCTACGATTTTTATAAAATTATGGACGATAAATACAATCGTTTAGCTATTTATAACAAGCCAATTGTTGCTGCAGAATTTGGAGTAGCTGGGGAAAAAGAACATAAACTACGAATACTAGATGTCATAAAAAATAAAAGAGAGCTTAAAAAAAGATACCCTAAGCTTGTGAGTATTTTTTTGTTTAATGATCATACAGAGAGTTGGGTCCCCGGCAAAATAGAATCACCAAACTGGATGATACCCGATGAAACGCTGAGATCCCTATAGGCTAAGCTATAGACTAATCAATACCAGGCAACATAAAAATCCCGTCAAAAAATGACGGGAGTCTGCTGAGTAGCATGCTGAATTATTTGGATTGATTGACTCAAATTTGATAATTCGCGTTAACTCTCAACAGGGTGTGAAACTCAAATCCAGGAGCGTTTGGATAAGCAGAGGCTCCAATCATTGGAAGATACTCATGAGCATCTTCACCACCAACAGGGTAGTAGTTAATACCCATATGATTGACTGTATGGTACACAATTGTACGGTTGGAGTTTTCTTGATCGCTTATCTGTGCAGCAATATGCTGCTGGACAAAAAGCTTCAGATAATCACTAGTGATCTTACCACTGTCAGCAAACGTTGGACCGATTAAATTAATCTCTAAGCAGTCAGCGAAAACTCCAATATTCAATACCTGGAGCATTTCTGGAGCATTTTTATCTGCATTCAAAACACCAGCCAGCACTAAAAACTGATTGACTCTAGTCAAAGTTCTATCTCTGTAGGTGTATTTTTCACCATACTCAAGTTTAGGATTGTACCGCAGCTCTAACTGCGATGGTTGAGCTGTAATGGTCATATCTGTAACTGCGTCTCTACTAAAAATAGTCAACATAATTATTTTACTTTCCTTGTTTATGTCTTGTTTGCATGATGTGAGATTACTAATTTGTAGTATAGCATAAAAACTAATAATATGCAAATTTTTGCTATTTTTTACAATTAAGATACCTAATTAAAAATACTTGACAAAAAGTGTTTTTCGTGGTATAAGTAAATTACTAGGGTACTCATTTCTTATAAAACCTAATCAAAAACATGAACATCCTCAAGTATATTTATTTCAATTAGTTTTTAAGAGCATTAATAGCTGCTATTGCATCAGGATTATTTGCAAATTTTATCCCAATCGCAACACCGCCCACTCCAATCGATTTAGATGTTTTTTGTGAAAATGTTAATTCTAAAAGTATCCAAAAAGACACTAAATTAAGAGATGAAAGCATTAAGCTTTGCAAAGTAAACAGTAAAGAAATGGTGTCAAAAACAATTCAATTTAACAGTCTTCAATATTTTTTAATTCAATGGGCATTGTACTGGGGGATTGTTGGAACACTAATCTCTGTTGTTTCAGCCTACGAAAGTAAGCCAAAAAATCAAGAGATTGATGTTTGGAGCAAACTAGCAAAATCCCTACCACAAGAAGATGTGTATCAGATTTGCATCGCCTTTGGAGAGTCATTAAAAAATAGTGGTATTCTGAAGAACTATACAAACTCTTTAAGTGTGGAGTTTTGGAATTTCAACACCACTGAGACAATCACAAAAGAAGCTCTGCTTAGCGCATTCTTATCAAGTTACCCAAAGCTAACAAAAAGTGGACAGGATAAAATGAAGGTTACTATTGATTCTATAATACAACAACCATATGATCTCCATAGTGTAGACCAAGTTTCTTTATACTTCATTGATTGCTTAACTAGATTTGGTTGCGATGCTGACTTGAATACTCTAAAAGAAATCGCAATCGCACATTCTTTAATTGAGTTCAAATCTTCAAACCAAGGCTCTATTGGCAGTGGTAATTTACCCGATTCGTTAAACTCAATACAGTTTAATCAATTACAATGGGATTTAGTCATCACTTATTGGGCTAAATTAGCAAAGCTTGCTAAAACTCCATCTGTAGTGGATAATATATATTCACCTACAAGCTCTAAGCCTATTAATTTTGACGAAGTCAAAACTTTATTCACTAAACTGTTTACTAAATAATAACTTAACATGAGAATCAAACTCTACCTAAGAAAAATAGCTTCAATCTTAAACGGTCATAAGCCTTTAAACGGAATGACTTCAAAGGAGTACGAGACGCTTTCTAGCGAATTACTTAAAAATGCAAGCATAAAAAGAAGAAGTCACTAATACATAACTTCAAGTACATTAGTTTATAGCTAAACCCAACGTCAACTAGACAAATAATTAAAAACCATTTACCCATACCTCAGAAATGAGGTATAGTTCTGATTTAAGAAAAAAAGTAATAGAAGCTGTTAATTCAAAAGAATATACAAAGCTCAGTATTTCTAAAATGTATAAAATATGTAGATCAACTATTGATAGTTGGTTGTCACTTGTAAAGACCGAAGGTCTTTACAAGATAACACCACAGACCAATATTCATAGTAGAAAACTAGATATAGAGGAGTTAAAAAAACAACTTGAATTAACTCCTGATATATACCAATACGAATTAGCTAATAAATTAAAAGTAAGCCAGAATGCTGTTTTTTACAATATGAAAAAGTTAGGAATATCTCGTAAAAAAAACAAAAAAACTTCAGAGAGCGAAGTGAAGAATTAAGAACTAATTATCAAACTGAATTAGATAACATACCGATTGATCAGAGAGTATTCATAGATGAGACAGGGGTAGAAGATGAAATGTTGCGAGACTTTGGATATTCAAGAAAGGGTCTAAGAGTTCAAACAGTAATTAGTGCCATAAAACACAATAGAACAAGCGTAATTGGATCTTGTACGAAAAAGAGCGATGAGGATAAAACATACATAACTAGCTCTATGTTAGTAAAAGGTACCACCAACGGTGATACTTTTTTAACATACCTTGAAAAGGTATTGATTCCTACGTTGACCGCAGGTCAATGTGTAATATTAGATAATGCAAGAATACACAAATCAACGAAAGTAAAAGAACTAATAGAAGAAGCAGGCTGTCGCCTGCTATACTTACCTCCATACTCACCAGACTTTAATCCAATTGAACATCTATGGTCTGCATTAAAGAAAAACTTAAGAACAATGCAAACGACTAAAGATTTGTTTGATACAAATTTAAATTTAGTAATTAATAGAATGTATGGTTGAGGTTGGGTTTAGCTATAAACACCTCTCCTCCAAGTTTTGTACCTGGAGGTTTGTTTTTTTATCTTCAAGCAAAAGTAGGACAGAGCTCTAAGTTTTGACTATTCAATAGATTGGTGCTAACATATAAATTGTTTTTGCTGAGATAAAATTTTAAAGAAAAGCTTTGAGACAAAGCTCAAACAGCAGCAACTAGATAATAATAAATTCAACCTAGGAGAAAGCAACATGTGGCAAATAATAGTCTTATTTGGTTTTTGTTTGATAACTTTACAATTTGGTAATGGTGCTCAGTTAATTATTGATGCATCAAAAGATTTTTTTGCTTTCAAAGCTATACAAAGCCAGGAAGCTAGTTTTTTAACATTACTGCAGCTTTTACCCCCTGCACTTGTAATTTGCTTAGTTATATCGCTTAGTATAAGTGTATTCCTAAAACACTTTCATCTGTATGGTAATTTTGAAGAAACGGAAAACTCGCTCTCTAAGTCATTAAAAGAAACCAATATGGTCTTCTTTATCCTATATATTCTAGTTATTGAAGAAGGCATATTTCGCTTTTTACCTATGCTCATCTCAACAGCAACGGGCACCAATACCGTGGCTTGGCTGTTAATTTTTAATACTATCTTTGCCCTAGCGCATATAGGTAATTTTAAATATAGCAACAACCCACTGCTTGTAATGCCACAGTTTTGTGCGGGATTAGTGTTTTCTATAGTAGCCTACAAATTTGGAGTGTTTACTGCATTTATAGTGCATATTTATTATGACTTTGCGCTACTTGCCACAGATCGTGCAATCAAATACAAAGCATTAACTTTTGTGGTTGCTTTGTATTACGGGTTAATTGCTTACTGGGGGTATAGCCTCTGCGATGATATTGATACAAGCTTTTTAAGCCAATTATACTGGGACAAGCCTTTGCCTAGTGGTCTCGACATCTCTTTTACACACAGTGTCGGCATTGTCATTTTTACCTTAGGATTAGTAAAATTCTTAGGTAACTTGTCAGGCATGGATAATCCAACATCAGAATCCTTTTTGAAGTTAAATTTCAAAGAGACGATTAAATTTACTTCTGTCGGCTTAGTATGTATGGTGATAATCAGCATAGCAGCATCGTATTTACTACATAATCAAGCATCAAGTTACCCATTGATCACAGCTGCATGTCTATGTACAATTGCCGTGGGTTTCAACGAGCAAAAATCTCTATCGGAAGCCTCCTTTAATGCAATCAAAATCCCTGCTTCAGCAACATCATTGCTTATATACTCAATCGTTGGTACACCATATACTATTGCTATTGTGTTAATTGAGTTTTTGGTTACTTTACCAGACTTTTTATTAATCTACACTGCAGAATACGATACAGAGGATTTAGAGATCTAGAAGGTTTTAATTAATGAGGTAAGATCAAGGCAAGACAAACACCCTAGCAATAAATATTGTTAGGGTGATTTTTTTGCCTTTTTACCTATTTACCTCTAATTAGCTCAGCTTTCAGCTTGTCTAACTCTTCCCACTTGTTTTCTTGGGCTAGTTTTGCTTGCTTAGGCCAGTTACGAGGGTCGTGCATAACAAATTTTGAACCTTTTGACATCAAAATTGATTTAAGCGTCGAATAATCAGATTCAGCTAACTGCTTAAACGTTCTTATACCAGCTGTCTTAAGAGTTTCCTCTATAGCAGGACCAATACCTTCAACTTTTTGAAAATTATCAGATTGAGTATAAAATACATTTTTATCAGAATCTTTAGATGATGCAGTAGAATTAGTTGAGCTAGCGGTCGAGTTAGTAGCTTTTTCTGAAGTGGAGTTTTGGGCAGTGTTTTGAGTAGAGTTTGCAGAAGTAGTCATTGAAGCCTTTGTGTTATTACCTAACAGCTTAGAGGCAGTAGGAGCTACAGTAGCTTTGATCGGGTTTGCTAACTTTGCCATTCTAAACAAATAGTACGCAATATGAATCAGAGTCAATATTGTAAGAATGAAAAATAAAGTTATTAACCAGCTTGAGTTGTTTGTCATAAAATAAAAATTTAAAATTTAAATGTAATTACTACTTAAGTATCTTAAGAATATTACAATTTTGTCAAATAGTTTGTCTTGGGTTAACTGTGTTAACTCTATCTCAACTCTATCTCAAATCTAAGTTAATTCTAGCATTTTGTTATATTTTGAAAATGTTGAATTGCGTTTTTTGAGGTCAGATTCAATTTTTTTTATTGCGTGTAAAACAGTTGCGTGAGAACGATTACCCAAAAACAAACCTATATTTTGCAGAGTCAGATTAGTTTTTCTCTTCAAGCACCACATGGCGTATTGCCTAGCATGAGCAATTGCCGCAATCCTGGAAGAGCCAGTTAGTTCATCTTTGGTTATTTCAAACATTTTACAAATATGCTCAATTATAGCCTCAGATTCCTCTGATTTGGTATGAATTTTGGACGGCAAAAGCGCTCTTACAGTATCCTTGCGATAGGAAGGCAAAGCCCTTTGCTCATGTTCTTGGTTAGAGGTTAAATAATTCAGATCTGCAAAATTAAGTTCTCTATCAGGATACAAATTTGTCTTGGCTCTGATAGTGTTAACCACCGATTCTATTTCTCTAACTGAATAATCTACATTATCAGCAATATCATTAACTAAAGTATTTTTTACTTTTATATCAAATTTTGCTAGCTTGAACTTGATCAATGCCAATCGATCCTCGGTGTTCGGTCCTTTAATATCAATAACTATCCCAGAATTAAACCTAGAAATCAACCTATCGGTAAATCCATTCAGTGAAAATGGCGCTCTATCAGAAGTAATAACTACCTGCTTGTTGTTCTGATACATTTGATTAAAAATCTGAAAAAAAATAGACTGAGTCCCTTCCGCATTGGCAAGAGATTGAATATCATCAATAATCAAAAGATCAACCTCTAAAAATGAGTTAATAAAATCCTGCCTTTTGTTCTGCTGTGAATAAAACACAAATTGTTGCTTAAAGGTTTCCGCAGGTACATATCTAACTTTCCATGATGGATTTTTTTCCATCAAAGCATGACCAATCGCCTGAGAAATATGAGTCTTACCCAAACCAACTGGAGAATAGACGAACATGGGGTTATGAGTTACACCTGGATTATTCACCACCTCATAACTCACCCCAGCAAGAAACTCATTATAACCACAAACAAGGTAATTTTCATAAGTGTATTTGGGATTGAGATTATTCAAAAACTGATCTTTGTTAATTGTCTTTTCTACTTTCAAAAAATTAACAACTTGATTATCTTTTTCATCGATCAAAGGAACCTCTTCTTTTACTGCTACAGGTAGTTGTAAAATCGTTGAATCCACTTCTAGCTCCACTTGGTTGACAGTGGTATAAACTTGTTGGACTAATTCCAAAATTTTACCGTAAAAACTGATGACTTTTTCTCTATGATATGCTGTTGGTGTAGCAACTATGAGCTTTTTACCCTGATTAGAAATTGTAACATATTCAAGAGACGAGAACAAAGCAGCATAGTCATTTGCTGGAAATGAAGCTTGGAATAATTGCTTGGCTTGGTGCCATTTTTCTTTTAATGCAGACATGTTTTGAGAAGTGTTAGAGTGGTAAATGATAAAAATCCTAGAAAAAATCTTAACTTGCACCCCGTAATATTATCAAATGTTTCGTAATCATTTGATAAATGTGTAAATTATTAGATAACAATTTCTCCTAAAATCAAGCTTTTTACCTAAAGCTTAGTATGCTTATATTGTAGGCAAAACAATTTCACTTTGTCAACAAACTTTTTTTACTATCTCTTGCTAATGTGGGTGTGTTTATAATTAAACACTTGTAAAACTAAGCAGCCTGAGAGTATATATTACATATATCAAAAAGTGAAAATGAGTGTAATTTTTTTGCAATACTTGAGTTGATTCGTTAAAAAATAAGACCTATCAGGTGATAGGCTTAGGGGTGTTTGTTTTGGGGCTATTCAGTAATTACAGCTGTTTCCAAGGCTTTTACTGACTCATTATGCACATACATAATAAAATAATTTATTGCTGCTACTAAAACAATCAAGATGTACATATACCCTACTTGATCTAGCAATTTTGGCAAATGTAAGTATTCTAGAGTTGGATTGATTAAGAGTACTGCAAGGAGTAATGCTGGAATTAACGAGCAAAAACTTACAAACAAAGTAGCAGGAATTACGAGCAATGCGCGAATAATTATACGAGGATACGTAATTGGACGATTCAAAAAGTAGCTGGCTGGCGTGTCCATAACCACAAAGTTTAAAGCAGCCAAAAAGACAACAAATGCAAAAGCATAACTATCATTGCTATACTGATTCATGTACAGAGTTACAGCTAATAAAAGGAAGCTTAAAGCAAAATTAATCTTTGTAAATTGATACTGGTCTTTATATTTATTGCTCATCGTTTTGCTTCTCTCCTTGTTTTTGTTTATTAAGTGTTGTACTAGTGACATGATTAACTAATCACTAGCACGAATACGCTCATTGGTCAATAATTATTTTTTACCAATGTTTTTGACACTAAACATAGCCAGCGCGATGATTAACAGTAAGTTAATCAGCTTAGCAAAAATATTCATCTTAGAATATTCAAGCTCTCGCCCATCTTTACCATCAAGAGTCTCACGTTTTCCTTTTCGTTTTTCTGAGGTGTGAGCATATTCATCAAACATACCATGAGACTTATGTGGGTAATCACCTACACGCTTGTCTTTTGCATCTAGTAAGGATTGGAAGCGTTGCTTGAATGTTTGCTCCATAAGACCAGATGGGTGATATTTTGAGGATATGTCATCTATGAATTTAGACCAGTTACGATTAGCCAATTGTTTATTCTCCTATGTGAAAAAAGTATAGTGAATATAGTATTATTATCAATCGAATATTTTTATGTCAAGTTATTCCAGTGTTGTGAGTTTGCAAATTCAGAATAATTTATATATTTTTTAAGTGCTGTTTCGTTTAGTATTAACACTAGTATTGATCATGCTCAGTTATTTAGCTCAGCTTAGAGAAGAAAAAAATTGGAATGCTTTCCATACTCAGAGGCGACAAACCCTAAAAAGAGATGGTAAAAGATGCTTAGTATGCAATGATAAATCCAATCTTACGGCACACCACATAGTACACAAGTGCAAAGGAGGAACAAACAATAACATTAATCTTATGACTTTATGTATGACTTGCCATCGCAATATTCACGAGCATTTTAGCCATCTAATCCTCAGCGGAACTGATCCACTAAAGTACAAGCAAGATTTGTTAGATAATAAGCAAATCAAGCAGCAAAAGACACAACTAAGTCCAAAGCTCAATGAAAGCCAAATAGAAGCCAAATAATGGCTAAGCACACTATGTTAGAATGAAAAAAACCAAGTATTTTGAATTGCTTGGTTTTATTACACTCCCTTGTTATATTGCTACTACTGCTACTGAGACTGCTATCGTAACGTTAGTAAGATCTTCAGAATACATTTCAAGATCATAATGGTACACCCTTTTCAGAAGACTTTTACTCATTGCATTTATTTTGTCCCAAGTTGATTTAATTTCAAGTGGAGTGCAAGTTTTAGTGGTAATATATTTGTATTGTTGGGCAGGGATAGTTATTGTTTTTAGTAACGGATTATCAGTTATATTATCAGCATCAGTTATATATCCTATCAACATATCATATCCGCATAATTTTTTATCAGTAGGGTTAGTGTAGTTGTAGTATATTGCATGCAAAGATGGGTAGGCTTTGTTTGTAACTATCGAACTAAGATTCATTTTATCAAACTCTAACCAAGCTTGATTAATCACTTCTTGCTCCTTAGCTTTATTAGGTATTGTAACTACGAATCCAGTAACTTTGAATTCTCCATGTGAATATTGTTCCATATGTGATTATTTAATTAACTTAGACATTTTAGTCAACGGCTTTTTGACAAAATACCCCTACCAAACCATACTATATAGTATATATGAATCTCAACTTCCCAAACACTTCTACAATTAATTTTTACGGACAAAACATCACACTTCAAACAGGCCTTCTTGCAATGCAAGCAAATTCTTCAGTAATAGCTACCATTGGAGAGACTACTGTAATGGCAGTTGTGGTCATAGAAGATAAGCCGACAACGCTTGATTATTTTCCTTTGCAAATTATGTTTGAAGAAAGAATGTATGCCAGTGGTAAAATCAAAGGTTCAAGATTCCAAAAACGTGAAGGGCGCCCAACTGACAACGCAATACTTACTGGTAGACTTATTGATCGGTCATTAAGATCTTTATTCAATCAAGATCTTAAAAACGCTATACAGATTGTAATAACTGTACTGTCTGTAGATGAAGTCAATCAACCTGATACTGTTGCAGTACTTGCAGCATCAACCGCGCTCAAATTGTCTGGGATTGAACAGAAGTATTTTGCAGGGCCAGTATCATGTGTCAAAGTTGGGTACATTGATGATTATATTATCAACCCTTCGTATGAGCAATTAGAAACCTCCACTGTTGATCTTACAGTCTCATCAAGCTCAGCAGGAGTATGCATGCTAGAAGCAGGAATGAAGTTAGTATCAGAAGAAATACTGGTGAAGGGGATTGAACTTGGTGAAAAAGCAGGAAGCGAAATGAATAAATTCCAAATGGATTTTGTAAAGACTGTTAAGACTATTAAGACCCCTAACCTAACAATTGACTCTATCCCTACCGAAATAATTGAGTTTTTTGAAAAAGATAAAAAAACCATCACTGACCTTATCTACAGCCACAACTATACTACTGAAAAAAATGAGTCATTAGATGCATTTTTAAAAGAAAAAATCAAAGACATTGATGATAAAGATAATCTCAAATATTACAACCCTGCTTTTTATAGTATTGTAAAAGATATTATTCAACATGGAATAGTAACTAATAAAATGAGACCAGATAAGAGAGCTTTGACTGAAATTAGAACAATCGCCTCATCTATTGATATTTTACCTAGAGTTCACGGCTCATCTATTTTTAGTCGTGGGCAAACTCAAGTTATGAATGTTCTAACTCTTGGGACTCTACGAGACGCACTCCTACAAGATGACATGGAAGACTTTGAAGAAAGCACAAAGAGATATATCCATCACTACAACTTCCCAGCCTATTCAGTAGGAGAAACGGGCAGGTATAGCGGACCATCAAGAAGAGATATTGGGCATGGTAATTTGGCCGAAAAAGCCCTCCTACCCGTAATACCTTCAGAAGACCAGTTCCCATATACAATTAGGCTTGTATCTGAGTGCTTAGGCTCAAACGGATCAACTTCAATGGCCTCAACTTGTGCCTCCACCCTCTCACTTATGGCTGGCGGAGTGCCTATTAAAGAAGCGATTGCAGGTATTGCAATGGGTGTTGTGGTGGACAAAAAAGATGATTCTAAGTATTCAGTTCTAACTGACATTCAGGGCATGGAGGATCATTTTGGGCATATGGACTTCAAATTAACTGGAGGAAAATCAGGACTTACTGCTTTACAATTAGATAACAAATTAGCAGGAATCAAACTGGAAGTTCTTAAAGATGCAATAGCTCAGGCAAGAATCGCTCTTGATATTATTTTAGCGGCAATGGAAACGACAATTGATAAGCCAAAGCCAGAACAATCTCAGTACGCTCCAATGGTTGCAATTATAGATGTTCCATACGAAAAGGTTGGTGAAGTAATCGGATCTCAAGGAAAGGTTATTAAATCTATCATTGCTCGTACTAACACTATGATAGATATTGAAGATAACACTGGTAAAACTTGCATCTACGGAAAATCAAAAGAAGACGTGCAAAAAGCGGTTGATATTGTAATGGGAATTATCAAAGAATACGAACTGAATGAAATTATTAGCTTTACCCCTACCCGCCAAGAAAAATTTGGTTTTATAGGATTTATAGAGAATACTGACAAAGAAACTCTGTTGCACACTTCACAAATTCCTAAGGAAATTAACTTTGGCGATATCAAATTTAACGTACCATTAAAAGTCAAAATCATTGGATTCAATGAAAAAAAACAAATGAATATCACTCTTAGATATGGAGATTACGAGCCAAAATCCATGGCGCCAAGACCGCCTCTTGATCATGCCAAATCTGACAGAGTAATAGATGGCGATAAGGCTTTCCCATCAAGAGAAGATTCAACAAAAGTATCAAGTAACAGACCAAGGGCAGCAGATAGACGCTCAGGAGCTGAGACTGCTAAGCCATTCTCAAAACCAAATCCAAAAACAGATTTTGATAATCCATTAGATAATCACAGAGATGAAAGAAGTTTTCCTAGATTGGATATAGAGTAACTACTCACAGCTTTTTGATGTTAAAACCTGATGTTATAGCTAAACCCAACGTCAACTAGACAAATAATTAAAAACCATTTACCCATACCTCAGAAATGAGGTATAGTTCTGATTTAAGAAAAAAAGTAATAGAAGCTGTTAATTCAAAAGAATATACAAAGCTCAGTATTTCTAAAATGTATAAAATATGTAGATCAACTATTGATAGTTGGTTGTCACTTGTAAAGACCGAAGGTCTTTACAAGATAACACCACAGACCAATATTCATAGTAGAAAACTAGATATAGAGGAGTTAAAAAAACAACTTGAATTAACTCCTGATATATACCAATACGAATTAGCTAATAAATTAAAAGTAAGCCAGAATGCTGTTTTTTACAATATGAAAAAGTTAGGAATATCTCGTAAAAAAAACAAAAAAACTTCAGAGAGCGAAGTGAAGAATTAAGAACTAATTATCAAACTGAATTAGATAACATACCGATTGATCAGAGAGTATTCATAGATGAGACAGGGGTAGAAGATGAAATGTTGCGAGACTTTGGATATTCAAGAAAGGGTCTAAGAGTTCAAACAGTAATTAGTGCCATAAAACACAATAGAACAAGCGTAATTGGATCTTGTACGAAAAAGAGCGATGAGGATAAAACATACATAACTAGCTCTATGTTAGTAAAAGGTACCACCAACGGTGATACTTTTTTAACATACCTTGAAAAGGTATTGATTCCTACGTTGACCGCAGGTCAATGTGTAATATTAGATAATGCAAGAATACACAAATCAACGAAAGTAAAAGAACTAATAGAAGAAGCAGGCTGTCGCCTGCTATACTTACCTCCATACTCACCAGACTTTAATCCAATTGAACATCTATGGTCTGCATTAAAGAAAAACTTAAGAACAATGCAAACGACTAAAGATTTGTTTGATACAAATTTAAATTTAGTAATTAATAGAATGTATGGTTGAGGTTGGGTTTAGCTATAAATAAATAAATTACCCACGCTTAATGACGTGGGTAAGTGGTAACTTAATAGTGGCTTGTAGTCAGAGTTTAGCTTTTTTTAGTTTCAACTGTGACAATAGTGTCTCCTGTTAAGTGGTTTGTAACTTCTGTGGCAAAAAAGCCTTGTAGTACTTTTCTCTCCTTGCTTTTTCT
This sequence comes from Himalopsyche tibetana, assembly GCA_030503985.1. Taxonomy (NCBI): domain Eukaryota; kingdom Metazoa; phylum Arthropoda; class Insecta; order Trichoptera; family Rhyacophilidae; genus Himalopsyche; species Himalopsyche tibetana. The sequence goes on from JAPJYX010000180.1 coordinate 19,483, forward strand.
TGTAGCAGGTATTTTTACTGCAACTTCAAAAGAAAATTTTTTACTAGAAGTAGTAATTTCTCTTCTGACAATTCCAGCATAGAAACCAAAGAATTTTTTGGCCGCTGGGTGAGAGTCCATCTCTGTGTCAGACATTGAAGGGAGAAAACCTTGGTTTAGCCAGTAATCTCTTTTATCTTCTTCTTTAATTAATTCTAATTTTGCGAGCTTTTCAATTTCTTGGATAGAGCTTAGAGTTAAAATTTCTTGAATAGGATAAATTTTGACTGGTTTAGCAGAAACCTGAGGAGTCCAACCACATCTTCTTTCAAAGAGGAAGATTCTCCATTGGTCATAAGTTAGATCAGTGATTTCTGGGAGTTTTTCTCCTGCTTTCAGTTTGAAATAAAATTCAAATCCGAATGATGGTTTTTTAGGCCAAGATACTGTAGTATCCCAGAGGTACCATTTAATAATGTTTGGCGATGAGGCTGATTGTGGGTTCTCAACCCAAAATCGATAACTGTGTCCAAGCTGTTCTTGATGTGTTGTCACATCTTCATTGTGAACCTCCATCCAGTCATTGATAGGATCGTTAGAATTACTTGAAATTGTATCGATTAGATATTTCATGTTTTTCAGATGTAACTATATTGTGTTCTTTTTATAGAATAGCACTAATAAGTTAAGTTGTCAAGTTTTATCCGCAAAGTTTAATCACAAGTCAAGTACTTGATGGTTTACTGGTGTTTGTGTAGCACTATTATAGTTAGTTACAGGTACTATCAGGTGCCTATGCTAATGCAAGGTGTTTACATTTATTAAAATCTTCATTATTCTTAATTCAATATGCACACTCTTATAATCAAGGCGCACCCATCTTCAAAAGGTTTTACACATATCATAGCTGATACTTACTTAAAAGCGAGAACAAAAGCAGGTCATACCTGCGAGATAATAGACTTGTACAAAGAGGCAAGGCAAGATTATCTAGTATTCGAGGATAAGCACGACGAAAGAGTTGATCAAGTAGCACTAAGACAAGCAATGCAAGCAAAAATAACCAAGGCAGATGAGTTAGTTTTTGTCCATCCTATGTGGTGGGGCATTATGCCAGCAATACTTAAAAATTGGTTAGATGTTAACTTTTCTTCCGGTTTTAGTCATAAGTATGAGAATAGCAAACCAGTTCCTTTGTTAACAGGTAAAACAGCAAGAGTATTCATGACTTCAGACGGTCCAGCATTTGTCTATGCGCTTTTAGCAAGTCCATATAAGACCATATGGTCGTTGATTACTTTTAGATTCGTTG
>JAPJYX010000181.1:0-13343 GCA_030503985.1 Himalopsyche tibetana
CATCGGATTAGGAACTCTCAAAAGAATCTTGTTAAGTCGAAATATTCCATTATTTCAACTTCATTCATGGTCCGGTATTTCCAAAATAGAAAAAATCAACGGTCTATTTGGTTCGGAACTACTTTTTTCGAGAGATCAAGTGGATCTAATGCTATCTTCAGCAAATATTCAACCCGAAGCCAGTGAGGCTTATTACAAAAATAGATTTTTGGGCAAAGTAAATACACCTGACGCGAAAATAGTGTATTCCCATCAATCTCAATCCTCATTAGAAAATATTAAGAGTGACAAGTTACTGAAAGTATTATATCTTCACGCTTTTAAAGATATGAACCATTTTTCTTATCTTGGCGAAGCAAGATTATTTGAAACTTACTTAGAATGGGCAAGATACACTATAGAGAAAATATCAAAGGATACTTATTCTGATTGGATCATAAAAATTCATCCATGCTCCTATATGTATGGAGAAACAGGCTACACCACTGACTTTATTAGTAACATTCTCAAGCATAGCCAAGGTAACATTAGGATTTTATCCAATGAAATACCGTCTACTGAAGTATTGAGAAATGCTGATCTTATCTATACCTTTGATGGGACAATTGCTGTAGAATTTGCTTGCATGGGTAATGTAAGTATCTGTGTTGGAAATCGTTATTGGGATTACCCATTTGCCATCACACCGAAATCATTGCTTGAGTACGATCGAATGATTTCATTAACAAATATAGATAAATTACCAAAATTAACAGATCAAGATATAGTAGATGCACAAAAATTAATCTATACGACATCAGGAATGATGCCATTCTACAACCATATCGGTGATGCAATTACCATGCCTGGAACAGACTATAAATCTTTAAAGACAAAAGAAGCTTTCAATGCGATTAAACTGTTAAGATCTTTCTTTGCCAACATATTTTTCTCGCCAGAAAAAGCAATTAAGCTATCCAGTGGTGTGGAGATAGCACAGTATCTAAAAGGGATTAAATGAAACTGTTATTTGTTCTTCCAGAATACCTACCTAATTCAGGTGGTGGAATTGCCACATTTTACCGAGCTTTACTGCCAGAGTTAATCGCTAAAGGGCACAACGTTGATGTTTTAGTTGGTAGTGCTTTTAGCAGTAAACAATCAAGTTATCAAGAGTATGGAGTAAAGATTAACTTTTTAGATCCTAACTTAGTTAATGAAAATCTACGTAAGTTCGATCGATATGCTGCAACTCCTGAGCTACAGCGTCATCTAGCTGCCGCGTGGACAGGGTGGGAACAAGTAAATAAGGGTGAGAGTTATGACTTAGTAGAAACAACGGATTGGGGGTTGTTGTTTATTCCCTGGGTAGTCTCTCCGAACAGTCCCCCAACTCTTGTTCAACTTCATGCCAGTATTGGTCAAATTGATTTTCATGATCCTCAACTAGATACCCAATTACAAGCTAGTTTAATTCGTCTATTGGAAGTAGGATTACTCCCATTTGCAGACGAACTACAAGCTAATAGTCAGTCCAATGCTAGGGTATGGCAGGAATTAACAGGGAGAGATGTTACCTATATTCCTCCAGGGGTCAATCCTGTATCTGAAATTAAACCTTTGGAGAAGTCCGAACATGGTTTAGTCGTAGGAAGGATTCAGTATTGGAAAGGTCCCACAATTCTTTGTGAAGCTCTGAGGTTATTGGGTGCAAAAGCACCAGTAATTAATTGGATTGGACGTGATGTAGCTTATCGCAGTTCTCAAACATCTATGTCAGACTACTTAAATAACACCTACCCCGATATCTGGGGCAAACAAATTAAGCCAATTGGTACCTTTTCTCCATTGAAAACCCGCAAATTTCAAGCTCAGGCTAATTTTGTGCTGGTACCTTCTATTTGGGATGTTTTTAACTACACCTGTGTGGAAGGGATGGCACAAAAACGAACTGTATTGTGTTCGGAAGGGGCAGGATCATCGGATCTGATTACAGATGAATATAATGGTTTAACTTTTTCAGAAAACGACCCAGAAAGTTTAGCAGCTAGCTTAGATAAGTTGCTTAGTTGGAGTAAAACACGGCAAGAAGAAGTCGGAAAAGCTGCACAAGAAACAATTCACACTAAACTTGCACCCGCTTATATTGCTCAACAACGAATTGAAAGCTATGAGAAGCTGATGCAAAAAAGTAAATATTCAATCCAGCCCAATTCTTGGCTAATAGAGTCTGTTTCTCCGTCCAAACCTTTAACCAATCCTTTATCTTTTCTAGATCGTTTGCCTTTAGGTGAGTTGAGTCATTATCTTTTTGTTCGTACTGTTAATAAGTCTTGGGGGCAGTTTTAGATGTCTAAAACCTCCCTAGCTCTTTGCATCCCTGCCTACAATGCAGCAGCTTATCTACCACGACTGCTCAAATCGGCTCATTGTCAAACTATTCCCTTTGACGAAATCTGGGTTTATGATGATTGTAGTACTGACAATACTAGTGAGACTGCCCAAGCCTTTGGAGCAAAAGTAGTTTGTGGTACGGTCAATATTGGCTGTTCCCACGGCAAAAATATCCTCGCCCAACACACAACCTGTGATTGGATTCACTTTCATGATGCTGATGACGAGTTGTATCCAAACTTTGTGACCACTGCTCATAAATGGATGGCTTTAGAACAAACGCCTGATATTGTTCTTTTTGATTATGAGTGGCGAGAGGATACGACAAATAAGCTGATTAGTATTCGTCACTTTGATGATGGACAATTACGATCTGATCCAATTTCCTATGCGATTCGAGAACAAATAAACCCTTTTTGTGGTCTATATCGTCGATCTTCTTACTTACAAGCTAGTGGCTACGATACAGATCCTTTTTTACTATACAACGAAGATGTTGCTTTTCATTGTCGGATGGCGATCGCTGGTTGCCAATTCGCGGCTGAACCAACCATTACAGTCATTAACTACCGACGAAGTAATTCAATGTCTACAGCCAACCAAATCAAATGTGCCCAAGCTCATTTTCATGTCATGAAGAAGGTGGCAAACGCTGTGGGAGATAAATATAGTAATGAAATTGCTCAAAACTTATGGGGTTTGGCTGGAGTTTCCGCGTCCTATCTGGACTGGCAGAACACTAATAACAGTATCAAGTTAGCATTAAAACTTTCTCGAAGAATACCAGATAACTCTAGTCACTTTTTAAAAATACTATGTCTCTTCAATCCCTATCTGGGTATTTGGTTACGCGAGATTTCGATTAGAACATTAAAACCGCAGTTCCGCAAAAACTATCCAAAACTTCTCGATAGAGCATTAAAATAAGTTATCTGTAGGTAAAATATGAACAAATTTCATGGATCTGATTTTATCCTTAAATCTCTAATAACTTATCTTCGCGGACCAGATCACCCAACGAAAGTTAGGTTTATTCGATGGTTGCTTCAAAGTCTCTATCCTGACGGCTTAATCGTAACTAATCAACTGGGTGCAAACCTCTCAATCAGTTGGACAGAATATATTGGCTGGGAGATTTTGTCTACAGGTGCTTATGAAGGCAATACATTAAATTTGGCAGCCGACATTTTGAAAGATGGTGGCATATTTCTAGACATTGGCGCGAATTTTGGACTATGGAGTTGTTATCTTGGTATTATCCCTGAAGTTGAATGTTTATCCATTGAACCTTTTGCTAGGGAGTTTATTAGATTACAGCAGAATATTCAGTTGAATCCTACAATTAAAGCTAAATTGTTTAACTTGGCTCTGGATAATTCAAATCGTATATTAGATATGGAAGACTTTATTCCTGGCAACTCTGGCACTGTCAGAGTCTTGCTGAACGATCGCCAGCCAGACAGTTATTGTCATACAGTTGCAGCAACCACTCTTCAAAATATTCTCTCTCATTCTGGAATTAAAACTGTGAATTTAATGAAAATTGATGTAGAAGGATATGAAATACCAATTTTGGAAGGATTAGACTGGAAAAGTTCTTTGCGCCCCAAAAATATCATTACTGAATTTACGGACTATTCATCACGAGCAAAGGGAGAAGGAAGATCAACTTTATTTGAGTTCCTAACAGTAAGAGGGTATCAAGGTTTTACTGTCGATGGTAAACAGCTTTCCCCTGATTTGATACCTTTGGAAGATAATGCTTGGTTCCGAGATACTACCTGTAGTCTGTGATTTGGTTATGAAATCACTCGTTTCCATACTAATTCCCTGCTATAACGCTGAACGATGGTTGGGGGAAACATTAGAGTCAGCTTTAGCTCAAACTTGGCAAAATATTGAAATTATAGTAGTCGATGATGGCTCGACAGATCGCAGTTTGGCGATCGCGAAAACATTTGAATCTCGTAATGTTAAAGTTATAAGTCAAGTCAATCGAGGTGGTAGTGCCGCTAGAAACCAAGCTTTGAGAATTTCCCAAGGAGATTTCATCCAATATCTTGATGCAGATGATTTATTAGCACCTGAAAAAATCAAACTTCAGATGAAATGTTTAGAGCAGGAACAAATTGGATATGTCGCAGCAGGAGAATGGGCAAGGTTTTATAGAACTCCTTCCGAAGCTCGATTTATTTCCCAACCGCCGTGGGCGGATATGGAACCGCTAGATTGGTTGATTTGTACATGGAGTGGAAATTGGATGATGCATCCGGCTGCATGGCTAGTGCCGCGCCAGATATCAGATCGGGCAGGTTACTGGAATGAATCATTATCTTTGGATGATGATGGCGAATACTTTTGTCGGATAGTTCTTGCGAGTGAAGGAGTAAAATTTTGTCGAGGAGCAAAGAGCTATTATCGTTCTGGTTTGACTGGTACTGTGAGTGGATTGAAATCCGATCGAGCTTGGCAATCTGCACTAGATAGTCTCGATCTTTGCACCGAAGCTATCCTTTCTCAAGAAGACAGCTTACGTTCTCGTCAAGCTTGTGCATCTAGATACCAACGCTTTATATATGCTGCATATCCTAATGTTGGGGATTTGATTAGGGAAGCAGAACATCATATTAATGAATTGGGTGGTTCAACTGTTAAGCCTGACGGTGGCTGGTCATTTCAAGTTTTATCTAAATTGCTAGGATGGAAAAATGCTAAATTGTTGCAATTGTATAGAAATTATGTTGTTTCAGCTATCAAGAATTAATTAGACTCTTTAACTAAATCGCCTAAATTTTTGTCATGAAAAAGCTTTGTTTGATCGGTAGTGGTCAACCTTCTAGAAATCCTCGATTGGTTAGAGATGCTAATATTTTGACTGAAGCAGGCTATGAAGTTTTAGTTGTCACACCACAGGTAGTCAAACGGACGATTATTTATGATGAAGAACTAATCAAAGAAGCAATGTGGAGGTATGTATCAATTAATATTTTCCACTCTCGTGGTAAACGAACTTACTGGAATTATATTAGGTTGCGTCATCGATTAGCGAAGTTCTTGTCAAATTGGTCTTCTAATGAAACTATTATTGGAAATGCCTGTGATTACTTTAATGTAGAACTATCAAAAATTGCAGCAGAGTTTAATGCAGATCTTTATATTGCACATCAGCAAGTAACTTTACCCGCAGCAGTTTGGGCTGCGAAGAAAACAGGCAGTCGATTTGCAGTTGATATTCATGATTTACTGGGAGATTCTTCATCCGAGCCTGTTCATCTAATTCATAATATTGAAAAATGTTATCTGTCTCAGTGTGTCTATATTTCTACAATGTCCACTGTTGCAGCAGAGCGGATTCAAGAAATGTATAGCTTGTCAGTACAGCCTGTAGTTTTGCACAACACACCTAGACTATCAGAACGGACAGGAATTTCACCTCCAGAACAGCGATTGAGATCAGAAATAGTTTCGATCTATTGGTTTGGTCAAACTATTGGTTATCACTCACGTGCCGATCAAGTTATCCGAGCAATGCCTCTATTGCATAAGCCAATTAAGTTAGTTTTGCGTGGACATCCAGATGTTGTTTTTATCGAACAAATTCAAGCTTTGGCGAAGGAATTAGGTGTGTCCGATTACCTGGAAATTCTCCCTGTCGCTTCACCTCAAGATATGGTAAAATCGGCGGCAGAATACGATATCATACTGGGATCACAGCCAGGTGAAGATCTTTTTCATCAAATGGCGATCGGCAACAAAGTTTTTACGGGGATGATGGCAGGACTGGCTTTAGCTCTAACCGATACAATTGCCTATCGAAATTTACTTGCTGAATCACCAACCGCTGGTTTTCTATTTCCAGATTCAGACGAAATTGCACTTGCGAAAAAAATTAATGAATTAATTCAGAAGCCTGAAATATTAGAGTCTATGAAAAAAAGTTCTTGGCTGCTTGCAGAACAATATTTTAATTGGGAGCAAGAATCTAAGAAATTACTAAACAAGCTGGAGACAATTTTTAGTATTGAATCGATAACGGTGGATTAATTACAGAAGTTTGAGAACATATGTATTGATACGATTTTCAACAATTGGATTAAAGATTTAGATGAAAAATATAACTTTGCAGATCAACCTTTCTCCAGGTGATATTAGCTATGCACATCTTACTGTTCCGTCGCTCGTTGAATCGCATCGATCATCTGTAGATGAGGTGTTAGCAATTGTTGATTGTTGCCGCCCTCAAAAAACAAAAATTGTAGATCCAGAAAAACGTTTTTCTGAACCAGAATTCAGCAAGAAAATAGAAAAAATATCGTCAATTGCAGAGTACTTAAAATCTCAAGGCTACTTAGATAGAATAGCTTATCTTTTCCCTGGAAATTCTTTACAACCGACTCTTTCTAATAAATACTTAGGTGGGTGGATAAACCTAACCCACGATTATGGTGGGTGCGCTTTAATGTCTTACCTTGCAGCTTTTGAGGTAAGTACAACACGTTTTATCATACATTATGACGCTGATATGCTTTTGTATCAGGCACAAGATTATGACTGGTCAATTGAGGCTAAAGATCTAATTGATAAACATCAAAATGCTGTAGCTGCCAGCCCTAGAATTAGCCCTCCTTTTAGCCAGCAGCTAAATATTAGTGATGCTCCCAGTTGCCATGAGGAAAGACCTCTGACTTGTGTGGAAGGTGGGTGGCGTAATGATTGGTTTAGTACGCGCTGTTTTTTGATGGACAAGGAAAAACTAGAGAGCTACTTACCCTTGATTTCAGGTAAATTATTGCTCGAATCATTAGCGGTAAAATACCTGAATCGGGGGTTCCCTAGATCCCCTGAAATTATGCTTTTTAAGAGAATTGGTAGTGCTGGTGGGTGGCGACTCAATCTAAAATCCGAGAAATCGTGGCTTCTACACCCAGCGACTAAACCACCGCGCTACTTGGAGCTTTTGCCGCAAATACAAGCGTCAGTTTTGCGAGGAGAAGTGCCTTTAGAACAAAAAGGTTATGCCGATATTAAACTTGCAGCATGGGAACAGTTTTTGAGTTTATGAAAATCCTGTTTACAGCCGATCCTGAATTGCCAGTGCCACCGCTACTATATGGCGGGATCGAACGAATCGTCGATCTTTTAGTGACCAAATTCCAATCTCGTGGACATACAGTTGGATTGGTTGCTAACTCGGAATCGACTTCACCAGCAACTCCAATCTTCCCTTGGCGGGGGAAGCGATCGCAAAACAAATTCGATACCGCTCGTAACATTATGACTTTATGGTCAGCGGTACAAGAATTTCAACCTGATATCGTTCACAGTTTTTCTCGGATCTTCTATTTATTACCACTGCTAGGTGCTCGACTACCAAAGGTGATGTCTTATCAACGGGATCCTAGTTTACGGACGACTAGTTGGGGAGTGAAACTGGCAAATGGTTCGTTAACTTTTACTGGTTGTAGTGATTATATCTGTCGGGTGGGGAGGAATGCTGGGGGAATTTGGCATCCGATTTACAATTGTGTCGAGACGGATAAATATACTTTTCAGCCAACTGTAGCTGATGATGCGCCATTAGTATTTCTGAGTCGGATCGAACGGATCAAAGGAGCACATACAGCGATCGAGGTTGCTCTCAAAACGGGGAGAAGACTGCTAATTGCCGGGAATTACTCTACTGATGGCGAAGCTGGACAGTATTGGCAAGCAGAAATCTTACCGCACCTAGGCAAGAATGGGATTGAATATGTCGGCACTGTCAACGATACTCAGAAAAATCAACTATTAGGACAAGCTGCGGCGATGATTGTGCCGATCGAGTGGAATGAGCCGTTTGGGATTGTATTTGCCGAAGCTTTAGCCTGTGGAACTCCGGTGATTTCTTGTCCGATGGGATCGTTACCAGAGATCGTTCGTCCAGGAGTTGATGGTTATTTAGTTAATAATATTGAAGCAGCCGTCACCGCTGTGGAGCAATTACCGCAGATCGATCGAGCTAATTGCCGTCAACGTGTCGAGCAATTGTTTTCGGCGGAGGTGATTGTCGATCGATACGAGCAACTCTATCAAACACTGATCGATCGACGTTAGAACTAACAAAAAGCGTATTTGCGACACCTGAACATCGTGATAAAATAAAAGTGGCATAAACCAGCTCCCATCAACATTTGGAGGTATTATGACAGTCGCTACAGATCCTAGAACTAAGATTGCCGAAGGCAGTCCAGAGGACAACGATACTCAACCTTTGTTATTGGATGTCAGTACTACGACCTTGACAGTTACACCAGAACAGTTTCTGAGCTTGTGTATCCAGAATCCTGACTTACGCCTCGAATTAACCGCGAATAGAGAATTGATTGTGATGGTGCCAACATTGCCGATTAGTGGTGAAAGAAATGGAGATTTATCTGGTCAAGTCTGGTATTGGAACCGACAAACTAATCTAGGTCGTGCATTTGATTCTTCAACAGGATATGACTTTACCGCAGTTGATGGAGGGATGCCTTCCCCTGACTCCTCATGGATTGAGAAGTCTCGACTGGAAGGGATTTCCCTCGAAAAGTTCTTGTCGATCGCGCCTGATTTTGTAATTGAACTGCGTTCTAGCAGTGATAACCTCAAGCCGACACAGCAGAAGATGATCGTATATCAACAGGTAGGAGTACGGATGGGATTACTGATCGATCCGCAGAAACAGCGAGTGGAAATCTACCGACTAGGGCAAGAAGTAGAAGTATTAGAATCTCCTGAGTCGATCGACTGCAACGAAGTGATGCCCGGTTTCATCCTAGACATGACCAGAATCTGGTAAACTCACATCTTGGATTAATGCATCTATACTAGTATCTAGCATAGATCTAGGGTACCCATGAAGGGCACCCCTACAGGCAACTTGTAGGGGTGCCCCTTGTGGATACCCGAAGATCTACGCTGACTACTAGTATTTTTATACGATCTTGACGCGCTAAACCCTCGGCTCTGCTGAGGAGCGCGCGTCGCTGGTGCAAGATATGAGTAAAAGCTTGCTGATGCTGATGTGATTGTCGATCGATATGAACAACTTTATCAAACATTAACCAAGAACAGGAGTTTAAATCCCCATCTTAATTATTAATTAATTTAATGCATCAGTAGTAATCATGCGCATAAATACAATTTCGATCCCATTTCCCTTAACTCAACTTCAATCGATAGACTTCCCACGAAAACTGGGAGTTTGTGAGCGACTATTCGGACAATCGATCTCCGCTCAAGGCATTTGTTGGGTACAGACGGGATCGGGGATTCCCTGGAAACTAGATTTGAATAATCCTACTCATCGATGGATTGTCTATGGTAAATACGAAGGCGCACCATTTCTAAATTGGGCAAAGAAGTTTTTACCGCCTAATGCGATCGTGGTTGATTCTGGGGCAAATATTGGTCAAATGCTGATGTATTTAGCGCAGTGGATTCCCCAAGGGAAAATCCTCGCATTTGAGCCAGGAATAGACGCAGGCGACTGGTTAACGGAATGTTTGACAGTTCATCCCAACTTGCCAGTCGAAGTGATTAGAGCCGGACTTGGGGCAGCTCCAGCGCAATTACGTCTTCACAATATTGGCGCAAATTATGGACATGGAGCTTGGAATCAAGTATCGGAAACTGAGGGTGAATCGATCGAGATTGTCCGCCTAGCTGATGAATTGGCAACTCGATCGATCGAAACAGTCGATTTATGGAAGCTAGATGTCGAAGGTTATGAGATTCCAGCATTACAAGGTGCGAAATCATTGCTCAAACACCAGCGGATTAAAGCTATTTATGCAGAATTAACTGGTGAAAATGGCGATCGAGTTCGAGCATATTTAAACAATTTTGGCTACTCATGCCATCTCATAGATTCTAAAAATCGCCTTCATCAACCAGATCGATTACCTGGGCATACTAACGGTCTGTTTTTACCAAAACAATGATCACTTCATTTTTGAGAACTTGGCGATTTATTAAATCCCATCCACTAGCGTCACGAAATATTCCACTTGCGCTCCAGCTTTGGCTGAAATGGCAAATTGGATCTCGTATTTTAAAAATGCCAGTAGTTGTGCCTTTTGTGGGTGAATCTTTTTTAGTTGCTGAGATCGGCATGACTGGCGCAACCGGAAATATTTATGCTGGTTTACATGAATTTGTAGATATGGCTTTTACTCTGCATTTATTGCAACCTGGAGATCTATTTGTTGATGTAGGTGCAAATATTGGTTCCTATACAGTGCTGGCATCAAAAGTTGCTGGAGCAAATAGTTTGTCGATCGAGCCAGTGCCAACAACTTTTCAACGTTTACAACGCAATATCAACCTTAATGATATATCATCCTTGGTCGATAGTCGTTGTTGTGCCGCAGGACAAAAGCAGGGCGTAATAAAATTCACATCAGATCTCGATACCACCAACCAAATGGTTGATGGTGACTACCAAGGAAATACAATAGAGGTTCCCGTTGAATCGCTCGACGCTCTGCTAGAGAACTTACAGCCAACCCTAATTAAAATTGATGTTGAGGGATTTGAACCAGATGTCATCGCTGGAGCGATGAAAACGCTGAAATGTGATTCTTTACTGGCTATTTTACTAGAGACGGTTAATTCACAAATTGAGAAAGCCCTCAAAGATGCTGGGTTTAAAACTGCCAGTTACGATCCCTTTAAGAGAGAGTTAGTTGTGGCAGGTAGTACCCACTCAAGTAATAACTATTTATGGATTCGGGATTCATCGCAAATTATCGATCGGTGTAAATCTGCTACTGAATATCAAGTACTAGGCAGTCGCTTTTAAATTCAAATCAGTTTGAAATAAGTAGACTTTATCGGAATAATTTGTGAGTAGTAATCGTCGTGTTTTAATAGTCAGTCCCCATTTTCCACCGATCAATGCTGCCGATCACCATCGAATTAGGATGTCTCTACCCTACCTCGTTGATTTTGGGTGGGACACTCATATTCTTGCCGTTCACCCCGATTTTGTCCAGGGTACAAAAGAGCGGCTTCTGAGCAAAACAGTTCCCGACTATATTCCATAACAGATACAAAAGCATTGCCGATTCAGCAACCCAAAAATTGGTTTAGGTAACTTGGGTTTACGCGCCTTTTTCTACCTGCGACAAGCCGGAGATCGCTTACTCAATCAGCAAAAATTCGATCTGATCTACTTTTCCACCACCATGTTTGTGACGATGGCGTTAGCACCTAGATGGCACAAACGTTTTGGATTACCCTACATTCTGGATTTCCAAGATCCCTGGTTGAGTGATTATTACAACCAACCTGGAGCGCCGCCACCTCCAGGCGGAACACTAAAATATGGCTTCTCTCAACTCCAAGCCAAAATACTAGAACCCAAAACCCTAGCTGATGTGAGCCACATTATCAGTGTCTCCCCTACCTATCCCAAAAACCTCCAAGAGCGATATCCTCACCTAAAAGCTGGACAATTCACAATATTACCTTTTGGTGCGCCAGAACGTGATTTTGAGCTACTTCCGACGCTAAATATTCAGCAAAGCATATTCGATCGAGATGATGGGAAAAAACACTGGGTTTATGTCGGTCGTGGCGGTGGCGATATGGCTTTATCATTAGGCATATTATTCGCAGGAATTCAGTTAGCCAGACAGCAGAATCCAGAGTGGGAATCGATCGAGCTACACTTTGTTGGCACTTCTTACGCCCTGAAGATCGATCGATCAAAACCGTGGAGCCAATCGCCCAAGAATTTGGCATTGCGGATCTAGTCACAGAATATTCTCACCGTCTCCCTTACTTTGAAGCTTTGCAAATTATGGTTGACAGCGATGCGATCTTACTAATCGGATCTGACGATCCTGGCTACACTGCGTCCAAACTTTATCCCTGTATTTTAGCTCGAAAGCCGATTTTGGCAGTTTTTCACGAGCAAAGTTCGGTTGTTGATATTCTCGATCGATGTAATGCGGGAACAGCGGTAACATTTAAGACAGGCGATCGACCTCAAGACTTAATTCCTCAGATATTAACCCAACTTCAATGGCTTCAATCTCTTCCACCTGGATATCAACCAGATACCGATTGGCAAGCTTTCCAACCTTATACCGCCAAAGAAATGACTCGCAAACAATGTGAGGTATTCGATCGAGTTGTTAGTACGTCGTAAATGAATAAATGAGTAAATAGCAGATGGAAAATACACATCCAAATCGAGGTAATATTTACTCATCGTTAACACTCGATCGACTTAAGCAGCGTCAACTCCTGCGTGTATTTTGGCCGATCGCTTGGACACTATTGATTTATGAATTATTTTTTGCCGTTACACCTTCTTTTTTAAATAATTGTAGTGCGATATTAATTACAGCTACCGCTTTATTTCCTCTCTATTTGTGGTGTGCTGGCAAGGCTTTAGGATTGCCAATTTTTCCGTTATTTAGCATTACATTTGTTTGGACTTATAGTTTACCATTAATTAGCAATTCTCCAGGCTTAATTAGTTATAGCCCAGACAAATATTGGTCTGCCAGTGTAATTATTTCTCTTTTTTTACTATTATCAACATTTATTTGGTTTCAATTTGCCAAACGTCCTCCGCCGATTCCGGAAAGTTATCGTACTTTAGTTCCAAAGAAGGGAGAAAACTTTTTTATCCTATGTTTAGGTGTAGGATTAATCTTCAGTATGTATCGATTAGGTGGTTGGTTCACTTTAGATGGTGGAACTTTCGCGCTGATTCGTGGTGCTATCTTGGGGATAAATGCATTAGCAACCTTCACTCTTTCCTATCGTTTGGGCAGTAGGGAACTAACAAAACGACAATCACGATGGTTTTTATTGATATTTATTACCTTCTTTATTGTTGACTCGATTGGCTTATTATTAGTCGGATCTGCTTCGATGCTAATCGTTGGTATAGCAGCATTTAGTATGGGACGAAAACAAGTACCGATTAAGCTAAT
>JAPJYX010000182.1:0-21247 GCA_030503985.1 Himalopsyche tibetana
TTTAGTTGGTGGTGGGTTATGAATCTGTTGAGGTGGGGGAAGAAGGATTGCTGATTTCTCAATTGGGATTACGTTTAGGTTTGTGGCAAGGATGTTTTGAAAATATTGATCGTTTATGGTTAAGGTGGTTTACAGTTTCAGGAGAGATGATTTTAACTCCAAGTGAGGAAGCTGCTACTGATAAAGCTAGGGCAATACAAGCAGAACAACGTGCCGAAAGATTAGCGGCAAAATTACGTGAGTTGAATATTGATCCAGATGAGTTAGATTAAGCGATCGCTTATTTTATGCTGAATCAAGCAAAGGTAGCGATCGCAAAAATGTCAATTATGTACACTATCAAAATCTACGATTATGTTCCAACCTATCCCCAAAACAATGACTTTAGACGAGTTTCTGGACTGGTATCCAGACGGCTATGGTCGCTTTGAATTACATGATGGAGTCGTTTTTGAAATGCAACCAACTGGACCACACGACGAAGAAGTAAGCGGAGAACTTGCTACTGAAGTAGCACTAGAAATTCGACGATTACAACTCCCCTACTTAATACCTCGGCAATGTATTATAAAACCGATTGATTCCGATAAATCAGGCTACATTCCCGATGTTGCTGTATTGGATAAAAATGCCCTGGAAGCTGAACCGATGTGGCAGAAACGCTCCACAATTACTAAGGGTGAAAACTGTACGCTTGGCGATTGAGGTAGTTAGTACTAATTGGCAGGATGATTATTTAATTAAGTTGGCAGAATATGAAAAGTTAGGCATTCCTGAATATTGGATTGTTGATTATTTAGGTTTGGGTGGTAGGCGTTATATTGGTAATCCCAAGCGACCGACGATTTCGGTTTATCAATTGGTGGATGGTGAATATATATTTAGTCAGTTTTAGAGATAGTGACCGCATTGAGTCGGTGATATTTCCTGAGTTGAATTTGACGGCTGAACAAATTTTTAAAATTGGTCAATAATCTTCGTTCTTTAAGTCAGCGGTAGATGCACCCCGAAACCTTATTTATCTACTAGATTTTTTTGCCCCCGATTTTCTAGCCAACGCCAACGAATTAGTGCTTTTACTAATTTTTCCAATGCTTTAATCAGCCGTTCCAACATGGCTGCATTTTTTGGGGAATTTTGATGCTAGCACAATCAAAAGAATCAAAATATGGGTCAACTTAGATATCAAAATCTGGTGATTCCACAGGTGTCGATGGCTCTATAGGATTGGGTGGAACCAGAATCACTTGCTTTGTGTTAAAGTTGTAGTCCGACATGGTAAAACCTTTGGTCTTTCATAGACCATAAACAACAGGTTGATATGACTAAGAGCTACGGCAGTCACTGTAACTTAGTCAAGTCTAAAAAGCAATTTTGAGGGCGTCTCTAGCTGCGAACTAGGGGCGTCCGTTTTGCTGTTATGAGTCTAGCAACGTCTTCTGAAGAATGTCAAGCATCTAAACCAAAAGCAAAAGAATCTAAAAAGAATAATAAGTCATTTTGAGAATATAAGTCATTTTTGAAGTATGATTAGGTGTCATACATAATTTGTGGACTTAAGCCCTCTCCCTCTCTCCTACAATGAGAATGAGGCTGCAAAAATCCGGTTTCCCCTCTCTCACGACGGGAGAACCGGAGCTTTAGTGAGGAGTTAGCTAATGAGAGGGAAACTTGAGTCTGATAACTTTAACAATATGAAAAGCACATTTCTATCTCACTTTACCCCTAGTTTGATGTCGCCAGAGATTCTGGAAAAAATCTTTGTGCAACGTGAGCAACTGGCGCAAGATTTGATAGCACAAATTCAAGAAAAGTGCCACTACATCTAATAAATCATTTAAATTACTAGTCGGGATGCGATGGTATTGGTAAGACTCATTTGATCTCGCTGATTTATCACCGCGTTGCCAATAGGGAAGAGTTAAAAGATAAATTTGCTAATTGCCTGGTTGCGGGAAGAAGAATGGGGGGTTGAGTCATTTTTGGATTTGCTGTTTAGGATATTTCGGGCGCTGGAAGGTGAATATCCAGAAGCATATAAGGAAAGTATCAGTCAGCAGGTGGAAGCACTTTATCAATTGTCACCTGATCAGGCAGAACAAGTTGCAGCAAGGTTATTGAAAGAATTTGTTGGCAAACGAACTTTGTTGCTGTTGATGGAAAATTTGGATGAGTTATTTAAGGGTTTTTACTAAGACTGGACAACAGCAGTTTCTTGATTATCTTAAAACCGATTCATTTATAACAATTTTGGCGACTTCAACAACTCCATTTGCCAAAAAAATCACCCTTACGTGAATTTTTCAACTGTCGAGATTTAGCGATACTCAACATTGATGAAGCGGTGGCTTTGTTGGGGCAGATTGCTGAATTGGAAGAGAATACAGACTTGAGTGCGTTTCTAAAAACACCGACAGGACGCGCTCGTGTTGAGGCGATTCATCAGTTAGCTGGAGGTAATCCCCGCATTTATGTGATTTTTTCTCAATTTCTAAGTCGTAAGTCTTTAGATGATTTGGTGGAGCCGTTTATGCAGACTTTAGATGAGCTGACACCTTATTATCAAGCGCGGATGCAGTCGCTTTCTTCGCAGCAGCGGAAAATCATTGAGTTTTTGGTGGATAGGCGTCAGGCTGTGTCAGTTAAAGAGATTGCTCAACGCTGTTTTATTAGCCAGCAAACTACATCTGGACAACTGAAGAAATTGTTGGATATGGGTTATGTTCGTTCTTCTGCTCAAGGGCGGGAATCTTATTATGAACTGCAGGAAGTTTTGATGCGGTTTTGTTTGGAGGTGAAGAAGCAACGAGGTGGAGTGGTTCGTTTGTTGTCGATTTTTTACGTCTTTGGTGTACGAAGGAGGAATTGCAAAAACGTTTGGAAAAGTTGTCGGCTTCTGAGATGTTATCAGAAAGTTCTTTAGAAAGAGCATATATTTCTGAGACATTGCAGGAAGTGAGTCAGGATTCTCTGCAATTGATGTCTAATTCAGAAGTAGAGGAGAAACGGAGGAAGAGAAACAAGCGGCAGTTTGGTTTTATAAAGGGAACGAGCAATTTAATCAGGGAGAATTTGAAGAAGCGATATCATCCTTATGACCAAGCTCTACTTTTTCAACCAGATAAACACGAAGCTTGGAATAACCGGGGTATTGCCCTGCGTAAATTAGGACGATACGAAGAAGCGATATCATCCTTATGACCAAGCTCTACATTTTAAACAGGATGATCACGAAGCTTGGAATAACCGGGGTATTGCCCTGCGTAAATTAGGACGATACGAAGAAGCGATATCATCCTATGACCAAGCTCTACATTTTAAACAGGATGATCACGAAGCTTGGAATAACCGGGGTATTGCCTCTGCGTAAATTAGGACGATACGAAGAAGCGATATCATCCTATGACCAAGCTCTACATTTTAAACAGGATGATCACGAAGCTTGGTATAACCGGGGTATTGCCCTGGATGAATTAGGACGATACGAAGAAGCGATATCATCCTATGACCAAGCTCTACTTTTTAAACAGGATGATCATGAAGCTTGGTATAACCGGGGTGTTGCCCTGGGTAAATTAGGACGATACGAAGAAGCGATATCATCCTATGACCAAGCTCTACTTTTTAAACAGGATAAACACGAAGCTTGGTATAACCGGGGTTTTGCCCTTGGTAAATTAGGACAATACGAAGAAGCAGTAGCATCCTATGACCAAGCTCTACTTTTTAAACCTGATTATAGACGTGCCTGGTTTCATAGAGGTTGGACTGCTGGATATCCTCGGACGATACGAAGAAGCTTTGATATCTTGCGACAAAGCCATTGAATTTGGCTCTCAATTTTCAAACGTCTTCTTCAACCGTGCCATTGCCTTGCTAGGATCTAAATCGTTGGGTATGAAGGCATCACAGAATTAACCCATGCCTTCAGTATCCTTGCTCAGGAATCCGACACACCAGGCTTTACCGAAGATGCTGAATTAATTCTCCGTGATTTGTTCTACAGTACAAAAGATGCCGCCAGATTGAAGACGCGCCTCACGACTTTGATTGAACTTTACAACGAATACAACGCTCTCCCGACCTTGGGGATGGCACTGGTGCGACAAAAAGGCATCGATGCCCTGATGTCGGAGATGGTTTAGCGATAAAGCGGCACAACTCTGGCTAGAAATCTGGCAAGAAGTGGCGTCGGATTATGATTCATTGCAAATTCCCCTGCGTCTTCTGGGTGCTCGTTGTCCGCTATCGTGTCACAAAAGGTGATGAAAGGGCGTTGCTGTCTGGAGTTGCCGATTGAGGAGCGAGAATTGCTCAGACCGTTGTTGCAGAAGGGGAATCCGGAGATCCCCCTAAATCCCCCTTAAAAAGGCAGGGCTGATTCATTCTCGTCAAGCCCTTGTCCGCCAGGGGTTGAAACCCCTGTCTCATAGCTAAAGTCCTCTGAAGAGGACTGAAGAATCAGTCTTTTAGTCCTCTTCAGAGGACTTGGGCTATTAGCCTGGGACTTAAGTCCCAGGCTGGTTTGGTGGAAAATGAAATAGCCCTGGGAGGGCTGGGGGGGATCTCCGGGGCAAGCAACCTCACAACCCCAAATAATCCTTCACAATCCCCAAAATCCGCTCCGCCGCGTGCCCATCCCCAAAAGGATTAATCGCCGTCGCCATTTCCTGATAAGCCACAACATTACTTAACAACTCACTCGCTGCCGCAAAAATATCAGTCGCATTTGTACCAACTAACTTAGCTGTCCCGCGCATTAACAGCTTCTGGACGCTCCGTAGTTTCTCTCAACACCAAAACCGGCTTACCTAAACTCGGTGCTTCTTCTTGCAAACCACCAGAATCTGTCAGCAAAAGATAACAACGTGCGATCGCTCCTACTAATTCACCATAATCCAAAGGTTCTGTCAAAAATACCCTAGGATGTTTTACCCAACAACTCTTGCAGCGGTTCCCTTACCGTCGGATTACGATGTAGCGGTAATAACAAAGCCGTATCTGGAAACTTCTCCAATATCTGCAAAAATCCTCTGAGCAATATCTAACAAAGGCTCACCCCAATTTTCGCGACGATGAACCGTA
Source organism: Himalopsyche tibetana (assembly GCA_030503985.1). Lineage (NCBI taxonomy): Eukaryota > Metazoa > Arthropoda > Insecta > Trichoptera > Rhyacophilidae > Himalopsyche > Himalopsyche tibetana. Next base: position 5,086 of record JAPJYX010000182.1, read on the forward strand.
GCTAAAATGGTGCGATACTTTGACCAATCCAAACCTTTAATCTCACAAACCGGTTGACGCCCTGCCACAGTTAATAAAGCATCAATTACCGTGTTACCAGTATGATGAATTTTGCCCACAATTCCCGACTTTTGCAAATTTTCCACCGCCAAAGTTGTTGGTGCAAAGTTTAATTGTGCCAACTGAGAAATTAAACGTCGATTTGCCTCTTCAGGATAAGGATTAAATAAGTCATCAGTACGCAAACCTGCTTCTACATGACCAACAGGAATTTGTTGATAAAATGCAGCTAATGTTGCGGCAAAATGCAGTTGTTTGTATCGCCTTGAACAATTACTAACTTCGGCTGAATTTTGTTTAAATATTGTTTTCTAATCCTTGCAAACTGCGACAAGTAATGTCAGTTAAAGTTTGCTTTGCCTGCATTATTTCTAAATCTTGATCAGCATTAATTTCAAATAGCTGCATTACCTGAGCAACCATTTCGCGATGTTGTCCTGTCAAAATTACCTGAGTGTCAAATAGCGGACATTGGCGAAACTGTTGGATAACGGGTGCAAGTTTAATGGCTTTCTGGACGAGTTCCCAGAGTGATGCAAATAGGCAAAGGCGATCGAGTCATGAAGATTGATTCAACTGGCAGATAACATAAACAATATATTTTTATGGCAAGTTTCTTTTTTAAAGTTTAAGACTTCTGTTGTAACTTGATTTGCCTTACCTCAAGCCATCTTAAAAAAATAATGCGCTTTTCGTAATTCTCAGGCACTTATTTCCAAGCTTGTAAGCATGAAAAAACCCGGTGTTTACCGGGTAGCATATCTGTTTTCTTCAAAACTTAATTATTCAATTAAACCTTGAGCAACAGTTGCCAGAACCCATGTTTTTTAGTCAGAGCCTAAATCACAGGTTAACGGGCAAGCGGCATAAACAGAAGTATGTAAAACACTTTGCTTGCCATGAAGCCAGTTTAACCAGCTTACTTCTTCTGTGAGAACACCTTTTAAAGGTCAAGGCTAGCAGCACCAAATAGAACCGCGAAAACATTGATACTAATTAAACTTCCTGCCACTAACAAAACAGCGCTCATCGGCAGCACAGATTGCAATGTGATTGCCAAAAAGTGAGCCAACTGTAACCATCAACACAATTAAGGGAAAACCTACAACCAATAAACAAACACCAAGGGTAAATGTCCAGATCAAAAAGGTTTTGACCATTGCCAAGGAATAAGTCTTTGTCAAGCTTTCGTTTGCGGTTAGTTCCATGATTGTTCCTCCAGAAGTAATTAAAAAAATCAATTTACAGAAAAGTCGTCAATCAATCCTTGTGGATTGGGTTAATAGAAAATTAGTATAGATAAAGTCTTGATGAAGATGAGCTTATATACAGAAAACTTTACAGTCACGCGGAAAACATTTGTGGATCGAAATCGTTACAAAGGGCATCTCTTGCGGAGAAATAATACTGAATAATCCTCCTAAAGGCAGAGGTATTAATTTTTGTAACGACTTGCAATGACTCTAGCCAATTTCTTTACATTGATTAAATTGCCTGGTTTGCCAGAACAGACAAGCCAGTGCTAGTTACTTAACACTTCTTATCAATGAAATAAGCTATTCTCATAATCTTACTTATAAGTAATATCACTTAAATCAGTGGCAAATTGAGGAACTAGGAAACCTTTGGTACTTAAGCCTGCTTGGAAAATGGGACTTGCGAACAAACCCCAGATATCTATATCTAGGAGTGATCTCTTAGATATAGATGCCAAACAGTAAACTTGCATAAGTTCGAGAAACGACAGAAATAGCTAGTCTTGAGGAATAGCATTAATTTGAATAAATGTTACTGAACCCTCAAAGAAAGGGAATATTCTAAAGAAGAGTTCGTAGAATCACTTCCTAATCAGCCCAGTCGTAGTTGAAAGTTGAAATATGACAGACTCACAAACGTCCGCCACTACCACCTCGACCCGGTATGCCACCTGCTCCCCCACCACAAGAGCTGCTACTCCTGGTCAAAACACCTGCAGGAGCGACTCCACGACCTCCATCACAAACTATGCCCCAGCCTCCTAGCACACCGCCACCCGCAGCAGAAGCCAAACCAAGAATGCCAGCCAGGGGTGCTAATCTATCGCCCGGAAATCCGACTTTTAGAGTATCTAATTCGCCATGCTTATGAAAAAGGATTTTCTGACGTCCACCTTGGTGTAGGTGAAACGCCACGCTTCCGTAATCGTGGCGAAATGGAACTCACTGACCATCCAGAAAAGCGACCAATCCACTTTTATGAGTTGGATGCGGGAAATATTGACTGATGAAGAAATTCGGCGCTTTCAAGACACCTTGGAATTTGATGGCGCAACTCAATATGATTTTGCACGGTGTGCGGATTAATATCTTTGAGACTCTACTCGGTCCGGGTATGGTTTTGCGAATAATTCCCCTAACCATTTTGACTCTTTGAGCAATTGCGGTTGCCTGCTGTACTGACGACTGTCTGTCATGTACAGAAGGGTCTGATTTTGGTTACAGGGCCGACGGGTTCTGGTAAGTCTACGACGCTAGCAGCGATGGTGGACTACATGAACAAAGAAATGCCCGAAACACATCATCACCATTGAAGACCCAATTGAATTTGTTCACCAAAGTCGCAAAGCCTTAATTCGGCAACGGGAAGTTGGCATTCATACTCTCAAGTTTGACAATGCCTTAAAAGCTTCTTTGCGGGAAGACCCTGATGTGATTTTTAATTGGGGAAATGCGCGATCGCGAAACGGTAAATACAGCCCTCAAAGCGGCTCAAACAGGTCACTTAGTTATGGGGACGCTACACACAAACAGCGCCATCAAAACCCTAGAGCGGATTTTTACCCTCTATCCCGCTGAAGACCAGCCAGCCATGCGAGCGGCAATTGCTGAATCTTTGGTGGCAATTGTTGCTCAGGGTTTATGTCGAACTACTGATGGCAAACGTGCGGCTTTTCACGATATCCTAGTTAACACAGAGGCGATTAAGGACTACATTTTAAAAGGTAAAAAATGACGAAATTCTACCTCTTATGGATGATGGAGAATATGACGGCATGTATTTACTATGAACAGATCCTTGTTTAACCTCTATCAAGAAGGTCGGATTACGGAATGAAATCGCCTTTAGAAATGTCCCCCAACTCAAAACGAGATGGCAATGATGTTACGCGGTCGCATTTAGGCTCAATTGAGCTGGGTTTCAGCGAGAGAGTTGATGAAAGCAAGCACAAAAGACTAAGACTGAGTTAAGTTAGTAACCCACCCAAAGAGGTCTGGGTATTAACCATTTTTTCTTCACCTTCTGATCAAGTTCTAGCCCTTAGTTTTAGTCATTGAAATTGGTATAAACCACTCTTCCCCCAGCTATTTAAAGGCATTTGCACTATTTACGCCGGGGGGAGATTTAATTTATGGCATCGATCCCTCTAAGCAAGGTCGCTGGCACTTACATCTTTGTGCAGCTTTACAAGAAATTTTGCGGTTACCAGAGCCGGCCTCATTTTTTTAGTACCTGGGCATACAGCAACAATTGATCGGTGGCTCGATCCTCGAACCCAGCAGTTGCGGCAGAGTACAGAAGTTTATCCGCCAGCAGGACATCATCAGGCATTGTTAAATGCGTGTGTTTGATACTGGTAATTTAGTTTGGCAAATCGCTCCTTGGCAGGAAGCATTGTGTGACCCAATTGTGTTAGAAACTTATCGTCACCAATTTCCTCAGCTCTGGGAAGATCATGATTTAATTGTGCGCTTCGATCTCAATCAACGATTACCTGACCCTTACTCCCTGTTTGAAGAGGTGATTCGGCACTGATTTGGTTAAGTCCAGCAACGCTTTGGGAGTCTCAACGCGATCGACTCAACACAACACTCTCGCTTCCCACTTTGTTCATCCAGAAGGTTTGACAAATATGGAACGTCACTCTAAATTTTCTCCCCTAAGAACCAGAAAAAAACTACCGACCAAGCCGAAATTCCGGCTCATCATCAGGCTGATACACTAAACCTTGATCAAATTCAGCTTACTGACCTTAAGCTTGAGACCTTGGTTACCAAAGAGAAAGCAGTTTACCGGATGCCGCAGCGCCAAACCATTCCCCCATCTCAGCCGCCTTTGATACCAAATCAACCCCAAGACCTAGCAAGTGACTTCCAACCTAAATCAGTCGGCAGCTATGTTTTGCGCTTGTTTGTGTCAGGAAATAGCACAGCAATCTGAACATACTCTCAAAAGCCTGCATCAGTTATTAGAAACTTCTCTCCCCTACCCTTACACCCTCAAAATTATTGATGTCTTTAAACACCCCGACCAAGCAGAAAGCCAATCAAATTTCCGCCACACCTACCTTGCTAAGAGTTTGGCCCCAACCTGTCCGCAGACTTGTCGGTGATTTGACAAATCTGGAATTAGTTTTACGGATACTCGCTACGCCAGAAGCTTAAACTAAAATGTCTGTAGAGGTATCCATCGCCAAATTACGAGGGAATTACTTTTGGCAGACAGACATCTGGTGCACATAATCCTGAAAACTCTAAAGTTGTCACTTCCAGGGTATCAAGAGCAATATGACGAATCGCGTGGTTATTGGTATCCGCAACATATAAGTGAGCAGAACTTGCACTTAAACCTGATGGTTCAGCAAAACGTGCTTTGATACTTTGACCATCAAGATGACCAGCAGTTCCATCTCCTAGCATCGTCTGACATTCACCTGTACGGGGGTCAACTCGTTTAATTTTATGATTGTAGGTGTCAGCAACCCAAAGATAATTTTGAGTATATTCAACACCTAAACAGTGTTGTAGTCGCACTTGTGAGCCTTGACCGTCAACGTCACCAAAACCAAATAAGTCACTACTGCCGCAAATAGTACGGACTGGTAAGTATTGTCAACTAAGCCAACAGCACGAATTGAGCTAACTTCACTGTCAGCTACATATAATTCTCGACCATCTGTAGTTAGACCGCTAGGTTGAGCAAAAGCTGCTTCCTGGAGAGGTCCATCTAAGCGGAGAGGTCCATCTAAGCAAGCTTCGGCACCAGTGCCAGCGTAGGTGCTGATGGTTTGGGTTTCGAGGCACATTTCCCAAATTTGATGGGGACCTGCCATGGCAATTAACAGGCGTAACCCAACTTTTTCGACATCCCAAGGTGAATTTAAGGCGGTTTCTGATGTTAGACCACTGTGAGGTCTGATGTTATGACTTTGCTTGCCTATTCCCGCCAGTGTGGTTACCTGCTGCTGCTTTAAATCAATTTGTCGTAGGCAGTGGTTTTCTGTATCGGCAACATAGAGCCTTTGATTTTTGGCATCAAGGGTCATGCCTTGAGGGGAGAAAAATTCAGCTTCTGTAAATGAACCGTCGGTTAATCCAGATTTGCCAGTGCCAATAATTTGTAGCACTTCACCCGCCAGTGTGCTGATAATCAGGCGGTGATGACCTGAATCAGCAATAAATAAGCGATCGCCTATTTGATCCGCCAGCACCTTACCAGGAAAAGCTAAGGGTGTGGCTTCGGATTTCTGCTGTTTTTCCAAGGTGAGAGCAAGTTCCCGGAAATTAATTGTGCCTTTTGTTTGATGTTGCTTTATGACCTGACCAATAAGCTGATCTAAAGCCTCGTGATTTCCTTCACCTGAGACAGTACTAATTACATATCCTTCTGGGTCAATCACGATTAAGGTGGGCCAAGCTCGCACCGCATATTGCCGCCAAACGTGGAAGTTACTATCAACAATGACTGGATGCTCGACATCGTAGCGTAGGACAGCTTGACGGATGTTTTCAGCCTCTTTTTCGTTGTCGAATTTTGCTGAATGAACACCAATTACCGTCAAACTGTCCTTGTATTTGTTTTCCAGATATTTTAGGTCTGGCAGGATATGCAGGCAGTTGATGCAGCAATATGTCCAAAAGTCAAGTAAGACAACTCGCCCTTTTAAATCTTTCAGAAATAAAGGCTGGTCGCTATTAAGCCAGATGCGGTTTTGAGGGAACTCTGGCGCTCGCACACGAGGCTGCATCATGTCTTTCCTTGCGATCGGCAATAACTGTGCATTTTTTATACCTTAAGGCAATGGGATAGCTTCAGGGACTACTGACGCATCTGGTACTGAATCCGCAGCAGGTAATTCGGAAGCTTCGGAAGCTTCTGGCTCAGATGCTGCTTTTTTGAGGAAGCGTTCTGGAATCTCAGAATTATCCTTTGCTGGAGCTTGGATAATTCTTGGGGATGGAGCAACAGGTGGTGATAAGAAAACTTCTTTTAAATCGAGTTTTGGCTTAACCTTTGCTGATTCCTCAACTTCAGGCATTTCTGATGTTGGAGAGGTCTCTATGATTACAGGTTCCTTTACTGCGGCTGGAGATTGGTCAGGAATATCTGAAGTTTCCGGTGGTATTGCTTCTGGCAGGAGTGTAGGTTCCGACGATGGAACTTCTTCTGTTTCTGGCGGTTGTGGTGATGGTAATGGCGTCTCTGTGGGACGCCCGAAGCGACCAAAGAAGCCGCCAGATTTGGGCTTTTGAGTTTTTTGGGATTCTGATGGTGGAGAAAGTTCCTTTACAGGTGCTGGGACTTGATCGGGTGTTTGGGTTGCTTCCGGTTCGGGTACAAGCTCCGGTTCTTCTGGGACAATCACTTCAGGTGATGGTTCTAGTGTCTCCGGTTGACGTCGAAAGCGATCAAAGAAGCCGCCAGATTTTGGTGGCTGATTGGGCTGGATTTCGGTTGGTGTTGGTTCTGCTTCGGGGATCTCTGGCTGATTGGGTGTTTCGGTTTCGGTTGGCGTAACGGATGGTATTTCTTCTGGGGATGGACTGGGTGTTGGTGTTATTTCTGGAGTTGGCGGAGTTTTATAACCTGATTCAACGATTCCACGAGCGGCAACGGCTGAGATTTCGCCACGTATTAGCTTGGATAGGGTATCTTTGCCTTTTGGCTGGTAGTCAATCAGGGCGTACGGTGTTGTTAAAAACGTTTTTGACAGGATTTCCTTGCTCATCCAGAAATTCTAGTTGTACCCCAGTTTTTGCCTGGTTTAAAGCCTTTGAGGTAAATCGACTGCCAGCGATCGAGAATGAAACTTTGACCATTAACAGTAGCGCGAATTCGCCAATCAGCGATCGCATCATCTGGGTTTTCTTGAGCAACCAAGTGCAGTGGTGCGTTAGTTAGATAAAAGTCGAGCATAATTGGCTCGGCTCCATAGCTGCCTGTAGGACGGCTGTAAGTCAGCAATGGTAGCGCCGTATCAGGCTGATTATCGGTAGTTTTTGTAAAGAGGTGAAATGTAGTCTGAGCATAAGCACCTTCGTTTTTAAAACTTTCATGCCAAGGGGTAGAAGCGACTACCCGTAGGGTGTGAGTTCCTGGTTCTAGATCTGAAAAAACTAGAGGTTGCTTCAGGTCATAAACCATGGTGTAAGGCTGGTTGTCCAGAATTACTTCTAGATGAGGACCCATCCCTAGGTCAGGATCTTGAAAAATCCTTAAGTCTTGAACCTGAAGCTCTACAGTTACTGTTGTGTCTTGGATGACTTGATCAGCTTGAGGGCTGATGATACTGACTTGCGGTTGATAAACCGCCAAACTTTGACTCAGTTGTTGAATGACTGGAGGCGGGGCTACTTCTGAAAGTGACCCAGATAGTTGAAGCTTGGCTGTCCCGCTTTGAGATTTTGACTGCATCTTGGGGCTGTCTCCACCACAAGCAACCAGACTGAGCGCCAAAACGGCTGCCATCAGGAAGGACAAAAGTCTTCTCATCGTTATCCATCGGCAATTCGTACCCACCACGTAATCTCCTTACTGCCACTGGCATTCCATCTTAACTTCTTCACGAAAGCAGCTCCTAGGCACTATAGCCCAAACCCTTCCACATACACTCTGAGTAATTGGGCGGAATTTTAGCTCTTGGCGAAAGTGCTAGTTTCTTTAACTCATTTTGGCGCGATCTGCTGATGATTAACAAATTTTGAGGCTTATTTCGGGAAAGTTTGCGTTTTATCACATTTCGCCCAGTCCCCCTTGACTTTTTTTCGAGGGACTTGCGGATTACAAGCCAAAGTAGGGCTTGATTTGCCGAAATTTGAATTATTGTTAAGTGCCGCCAAAAACTACCCAGAGCAACACCTATCATCTACTACAGAAGGTATCGCCTAGGCATTGCCTTCTACTTATTCAAAACGAGTATCTCGTTTGTAGGAAAGCTTCCTAAACCGAGGTGCTTTCCTCACCATAAAAAATCCAATTCCCCCTGGGATATTTCTCGTCCTTGTCTAGAGAGGAGATTCCTCATGACAATTAGCCCTCCTGAGGGAGAGCGTAAAGTTAGAGTCGTGGTTGATAAAGACCCGGTAGCTACTTCATTTGAGAAGTGGGCAAAACCAGGTCATTTTGACCGCACTCTGGTTAAGGGTCCAAAAACCACAACCTGGATTTGGAACCTTCACGCTCTCGGCAATGATTTTGATAGTCACACTAGTGACTTAGAAGACGTATCTCGAAAAATCTTTAGCGCTCACTTTGGTCACTTAGCTGTGATCTTCGTCTGGTTGAGCGGTATGTATTTTCATGGCGCTCGCTTCTCCAACTACGAAGCTTGGTTAGGCGATCCGCTAAACATTAAGCCAAGCGCTCAAGTTGTCTGGCCGATTGTTGGTCAAGGCATTTTGAATGGTGATGTCGGTGGAGGATTCCACGGCATTCAAATCACCTCTGGTTTCTTCCAGATTTGGCGTGCGAGTGGTATCACTAATGAGTTCCAGCTTTACTGCACCGCAATCGGCGGTTTGGTAATGGCAGCCCTGATGCTGTTTGCAGGCTGGTTCCACTACCACAAACGCGCTCCCAAACTGGAATGGTTCCAGAACGTGGAATCAATGATGAACCACCACCTAGCTGGGTTACTTGGACTTGGCTGTTTAGGTTGGGCTGGTCACCAGATCCACGTTTCTCTGCCCATTAATAAGCTGTTGGATGCCGGAGTTGCCGCAAGCGACATTCCCCTGCCCCACGAGTTCATCTTGAACCGCAGCCTGATGGCAGAACTATATCCCAGCTTTGCCCAAGGATTAAAGCCCTTCTACACCCTGAATTGGGGTCAGTATGCTGACTTCCTAACCTTCAAGGGTGGCTTGAATCCAGTAACAGGTGGTTTGTGGCTGTCAGATACAGCACACCATCACCTGGCATTAGCGGTGTTGTTCATCGTTGCTGGCCATATGTACCGGACTAACTGGGGCATTGGTCACAGCATGAAGGAAATTCTAGAGAATCATAAAGGTCCCTTTACTGGCGAAGGTCACAAAGGTCTTTACGAAACTCTCACCACATCTTGGCACGCCCAATTGGCAATTAATCTTGCCATGCTAGGCTCCCTCACCATCATTGTGGCTCACCATATGTACGCGATGCCTCCGTATCCGTACATCGCGACCGACTACGCTACACAACTCTCCATCTTTACCCACCACATGTGGATTGGAGCCTTCTGTATCGTTGGTGGTGCAGCTCACGGCGCTATTTACATGGTGCGTGACTATGATCCAAACCTCAACCAAAATAATCTTTTGGATCGGGTAATTCGTCACCGCGACGCAATTATCTCTCACTTGAACTGGGTTTGTATCTTCCTTGGCTTCCACAGCTTCGGTCTGTACGTTCATAACGATACGATGCGGGCTTTTGGTCGTCCTCAAGATATGTTCTCAGATACAGCCATTCAATTACAGCCTGTGTTTGCACAGTGGGTTCAAAACATTCATGCTTTAGCCCCCGGAAACACGGCTCCCAATGCGCTAGAACCTGTTAGCTATGCATTTGGTGGCGGCATTGTAGCGGTTGGCGGCAAAGTGGCAATGATGCCGATTGCGCTGGGGACGGCGGACTTTATGGTTCACCATATCCATGCCTTTACTATTCATGTCACCGCACTGATTCTACTTAAAGGTGTTTTGTTTGCCCGTAGCTCTCGTCTGGTTCCAGACAAAGCTAATCTGGGCTTCCGTTTCCCTTGCGACGGACCAGGACGTGGTGGTACTTGCCAAGTATCAGGCTGGGACCATGTGTTCCTCGGCTTGTTCTGGATGTACAACTGTATTTCGATTGTGATTTTCCACTTTAGCTGGAAGATGCAGTCAGATGTCTGGGGTACAGTAGCTCCGGACGGCACAGTGTCTCACATTACGGGAGGCAACTTTGCAGCCAGCGCCATTACCATTAATGGTTGGTTGCGTGACTTCTTGTGGGCGCAGGCTTCTCAGGTGATTAGCTCCTACGGCAGCGCACTTTCGGCTTACGGATTGCTGTTCTTAGGTGCTCACTTTGTTTGGGCTTTCAGCTTGATGTTCCTGTTCAGTGGTCGTGGCTACTGGCAAGAGCTGATCGAATCGATTGTTTGGGCGCACAATAAGTTAAAAGTTGCCCCAGCAATTCAGCCTCGTGCTCTGAGCATTATTCAGGGTCGGGCTGTCGGGGTAGCTCACTACCTCCTGGGAGGAATCGTCACAACCTGGGCGTTCTTCCTGGCACGAATCATTTCAGTTGGATAACAACTTAGTGATTCGATACCAAGTTTAAAGTGGGACACGATCGCGTGCTTACCTGGCCTTGACCCAATAAAAAACCTGGAACACCCGTTCCAGGGGGTCATCCAGGCAGAGAATGAGCAGCGATACCACTGCATCAGTCTCATGTGTCTAGCGAGGAGGATTTCCTAAGACAGATGGCAACAAAATTTCCAAAATTTAGCCAAGACCTCGCCCAAGATCCGACAACACGTCGAATCTGGTACGGGATTGCCACCGCTCACGACTTTGAAAGCCATGATGGCATGACCGAAGAGAATCTTTATCAAAAGATTTTTGCTTCTCACTTCGGCCATCTGGCAATCATTTTCCTGTGGACTTCGGGCACCCTGTTCCACGTAGCGTGGCAAGGTAACTTTGAGCAGTGGATCAAAGACCCACTAAATGTCCGTCCCATCGCCCACGCGATTTGGGACCCTCAATTCGGTGCTCCAGCAGTTGATGCTTTTACTCAAGCTGGCGCCTCTAACCCTGTTAATATTGCTTACTCTGGTGTATACCACTGGTGGTACACCCAAGGCGTAAGGACGAATGCTGACCTGTATCAAGGTGCAATATTCCTCCTGCTCTTGTCAGCAGTATTGTTATTTGCAGGCTGGCTACACTTGCAGCCCAAATTCCGCCCCAGTTTAGCTTGGTTTAAGAGTGCTGAGTCTCGCTTGAACCACCACTTGGCTGGTCTGTTTGGTGTAAGTTCTCTGGCTTGGACAGGACACCTAGTTCACGTCGCTATCCCCGAAGCTCGCGGACAGCACGTCGGTTGGGACAACTTCTTGTCTGTGAAGCCACACCCAGCAGGCTTGGAACCATTTTTCACCGGAAATTGGGCAGTTTATGCTCAGAACCCAGATACTGCTGGTCATGTATTTGGTACTTCAGAAGGTGCGGGTACAGCGATTTTGACCTTCTTGGGTGGTTTCCATCCTCAGACAGAATCGCTATGGCTAACTGATATCGCTCATCACCATTTGGCGATCGCAGTTCTCTTCATCATTGCTGGTCATATGTACCGCACCAACTTCGGCATTGGTCACAGCATCAAAGAAATGCTGAACTCCAAAGCTGGTTTGGTCGGTGGCAAGAGTGAAGGTCAGTTCAACTTGCCTCACCAAGGCTTGTATGACACCTACAACAACTCCCTACACTTCCAGCTAGCCTTTCACTTGGCAGCTTTAGGAGTTGTGACCTCCTTGGTGGCACAGCATATGTATTCCCTGCCTCCTTATGCCTTCATGGCTAAGGACTTCACCACCCAAGCAGCGCTATATACCCACCACCAGTACATTGCTGGCTTCATTATGGTTGGTGCGTTCGCTCACGGTGCGATTTTCCTAGTGCGGGACTACGATCCTGAGCAAAATAAAGGAAACGTCTTGGATCGGGTACTGCAGCACAAAGAGGCGATTATCTCGCACTTGTCCTGGGTTTCCCTGTTCTTGGGCTTTCACACCCTCGGTTTGTACGTCCACAACGACGTTGTTGTTGCCTTTGGCACACCAGAAAAGCAAATTCTGATTGAACCAGTATTTGCTCAGTTCATCCAAGCGTCTCATGGTAAGGCGCTCTACGGAATGGACGTTCTGTTATCAAATCCTGACAGTATTGCAACTACCGCTTGGCCAAATTATGCCAACGTCTGGTTACCTGGCTGGTTGGATGCGATTAACAACACCACCAACTCTCTGTTCTTGACCATTGGTCCTGGCGATTTCTTGGTTCACCATGCGATCGCTCTTGGACTCCACACCACCACCTTGATTTTGGTCAAAGGTGCGTTGGATGCCCGTGGTTCCAAGCTGATGCCGGATAAGAAAGACTTCGGATATGCTTTCCCCTGCGACGGTCCTGGTCGTGGTGGTACTTGCGACATCTCAGCTTGGGATTCCTTCTACCTCTCCATGTTCTGGATGCTTAACACCATTGGTTGGGTAACCTTCTACTGGCACTGGAAGCATCTCGGTGTTTGGCAAGGCAACGTTGCTCAGTTTAATGAGTCTTCTACATACCTCATGGGCTGGCTGCGTGACTACCTATGGCTGTACTCCTCACAGTTAATTAACGGTTACAACCCTTACGGGATGAATAACCTGGCAGTCTGGTCTTGGATGTTCCTCTTCGGACACCTGGTTTGGGCTACTGGTTTCATGTTCCTGATTAGCTGGCGTGGTTACTGGCAAGAGTTGATTGAAACTCTCGTCTGGGCACATGAGCGTACTCCTCTTGCGAACTTGATTCGCTGGAAAGACAAGCCTGTTGCTCTCTCCATTGTTCAAGCTCGTGTGGTTGGTCTAGCTCACTTCACAGTTGGCTATATCCTCACCTATGCGGCATTCCTAATTGCCTCGACTGCTGGTAAATTTGGCTAACTTTGCTCAAATGGCATCTTGGTAATTAAAAAAATAAGTCCCCTACCTTCGGGTGGGGGATTTTTTATGATCGATTACTCAACCTTACTTATGGGAATAATAAGAATTATCTGTAATCAATGGGCGCGGGCAAGATGCCCATTGCTCACTCTACTCCTCCAAAATCTCCACCAAGTCCTCAATCATCACATCAAAGGTACGGGCAAGTCGGTGTATGGCAGTAAAATCTACCATCGCCATTCCTGGAGAACGGGCATAGTTACTGATTGTGCTATAGCCAACGCCAGAACGAGCCGCTACTTCCTTAAGCGTCCAGCCCTTTTGCTCGGCAAACTCTCTTACCCGTAACCTCACTAAGCCCTTACTCATATTGACAAGTTACAAGATTTTAGTTTTAATAAATAAAATAACTTCAAAAGCGATCGCCCCCACAGTTTAGCAGGCTCAAAGGGCGATCGCCTACAAACTCCCATAACAGAACGAACAAGGAGCCACATATTTATATGGTATCAACACCCATGACAAAAAAGCCCGTAATTACCCAATCAAAAATCAATCACAAATCCCCAGTCCTGAATTCACTAGTACGATTTGTCACAGAAGAGACAGTAGCATTACTCTTTAACCTCCAACCAGACGAGATTTATCGCATCGACTGCTGGCGGCACGTTGTCTACGTCCACGGCAAAGGTGTCAGCAAATTTGTTAGTTATGCCGACTTCCCGCCCCAGATTGGCGTAGAGACACCAATCAATCAAGATTTTGTGCGCTGGCGTAAACGTTGGAAAAAGCGTTGGAAACTCAACCAGGCACCTCAATTTTGGACAATGTTTTACACCTACCAATTTAAGCAAGCTGCTACAGAATCTAAGCTACTTGTTTGGGGGAAATTTGTCGCTGTCATTAAGTCAGCCTTATCTGATAGCAGCGTACAACAACTGCGCGAAGTTTACCGACAAGAAAAATACTTTTGGCACAACTTTTAATAACTAGAACAAAAAAAATCCCCCACCCGAAGGTAGGGAACAGTCGGCAATTAAAGTGAGGTTAAGCCTTCTCAAAATCGGCTCAAAACCTAATCAAAATTAGGCATCACTTTCGATATGGATAAATAACAGACCAAATACTACAGCAGGTAAAAGCCAAGTAATTAGAGGAATCAAAATCCAAGGTAAGAATGAGGCAGCGTATGAACCTGTCATATCAAATCCTAACTAAATTTACAAACTGTTTAGACGGATATTAAGTGCCAACTAAAGTTAAGATTCTTCCATCTCAAGATTCTTAACTAGTTGGGATCTGCTATTCGATCACCGATTCAGATCCCAGCAGTTTTTGTTCGTAGCCACGAGAGTGAAAGGTAGCTTCAAAAAGCTTAACTTCGACTCATCTCTTGAATTCACCTTAAAAATGACTTAGTACATTTAAGCCATTCAAAAAGCAATATTCCTTAAGTATTATTGACGATTCCACGCAAAATAGAATCAACAATATCAAAATTTTGCACTAGGAAAAAGGCAACAAAAGCGCCACCCATAGCACCCATGAAAAATCCCCCAGTTAGCTGACTCCAGCCATCAGAGGATGCCAATTCATCAGGAGTTAGAGGATTTTGGACTGCAAAATTGCCCCCAGTTTGGAAAGAAGCAATGCCATAAAGGGACATTCCAGCGGTCGCAATCATAATCAAAGCGATCGCAGAAATCAAGCCACCAACATAAGCCACATCAGTTTCCCGCAGCGGACCGAGTAAAGTCTCTGGACCAAACAAGAAAAAGCCATGTGCCATGCCAATTTCCAATCCCCGCAGCAAAGGAGATAAACCTTTGCGGTAAATCGGTAAATTATTAATGTAAGCCTTGACTACTGGAGAACTATTGATTGGGGTTTCCAGGTTACCAATAAAGGGGTCACCATTATAAGGTTGAACAATCTCTGCGTTTCTAGAATCTGTCATACCTAAATTTCTCCTCTCTCTAGACATTTATAGAAGAACTTGGATCACATTTTCGCAAGTAAGGGTTACTCAATTGCCGAATCGGTTCAGAAATGCAAGAAAAGTTCATTAAACCGCTTCATCCCAGCGCTAACATCTCTCTAAAGCGATAAACTCGCCCAGAATAGTGACCATTTCCATCAACCACCGATTGACTTAAAACGGAATATCATCATCATCAAAAGAATCAGGAGGTAGTGAATCATTTGAAGGTGGTGTCCCCTGGTCTGGTGTCATTTGCAGATCAATCCAGTGCTTTGCCTGTAAAAGTGCCTCTGCCTCTGTCTTCGCATTATGAATGGGAATAACACATATTCCAGTAGCACTCCAGACTTGGACACAAAACACTGGTCTGGCTTCAATAATCCAACCTCGATAGATTTTGGCTTCACTCATTGCTGGCACTCCCACAGAACAAGCGGTCGGCTACAAATCAACCGTAGCACGCTCTGCTAATTTTCGAGCTTATATGTATATTGCTTCCTATAGTATTGATTAGAAACAGCCATTTTGAGAATAATTAAATGAAACAACTGCTCCACCAACTCCAAATCCGTCAACGCTACCTGCAGCGCTTGATTCTACAGCTATTCTTAGTCCTACTCACCACAGGATTTGTTGCTGCACCAGCTTTGGCAATCGGTGTCTATCAAATGCCTAATGTGCGGGCAGGCGAACCAACTTGGGTCATTGATAAAGCCGAAGTTCTCAGCCGTCTCAATGAAGGTCGCCTTAGTAACACCTTAGATGACCTTGCCAAAAAAACAGGCAAAGAAGTCAGAATGGTAACAGTCCACCGTTTAGACTACGGTGAGACCACCGCAACCTTCACCAAAGCCTTGTTTGAAAAATGGTTCCCGACCCCAGAAGCACAAGCTAACCAAACCTTGCTAGTTGTGGATACCCTGACCAACGGCACCGCGATTCAAACTGGTAACGCCATCAAATCACTAATGCCCGATGATACAGCCACCAGTGTCGCCGCCGAAACAGTCGCCGCGCCACTGCGGGACGGAAACAAATATAATCAAGCATTAGTAGAGGCAAGCGATCGCTTAGTGGCAGTCCTCTCTGGACAACCCGACCCAGGACCTCCCGTTATCGAAGAAAAAGTGCAAGTTGCCAGCACCTTTACCAAAGCCGAAGAAGTTGATACCAAAAACTCGACA
>JAPJYX010000183.1:0-13885 GCA_030503985.1 Himalopsyche tibetana
AAGAGTATATAAAATTTTATATTAATTAAGATATTCACAATTCTCTTATCCTATCTTTTAACTTAAAAATCAAACTTTTATTAGACATTTTCTCTCTAGGGTAAGATTTATGAAATTTAAAGCTAGTGACCAAATCGTTTGATAAAAATAGATAAAATATCTAAAAATTTTCAATTTTTATAGTAAATCATCAATTATTTAAGAGGTATATATACGATTTTTTACAAGACCAATGTTTTCGCATAAATGAATATATTTTTTTTTAAGAGTATATAAAATTTTATATTAATTAAGATATTCACAATTCTCTTATCCTATCTTTTAACATAAAAATCAAACTTTTATTAGACATTTTCTCTCTAGGGTAAGATTTATGAAATTTAAAGCTAGTGACCAAATCGTTTGATAAAAATAGATAAAATATCTAAAAATTTTCAATTTTTATAGTAAATCATCAATTATTTAAGAGGTATATATACGATTTTTTACAAGACCAATGTTTTCGCATAAATGAATATATTTTTTTTTAAGAGTATATAAAATTTTATATTAATTAAGATATTCACAATTCTCTTATCCTATCTTTTAACATAAAAATCAAACTTTTATTAGACATTTTCTCTCTAGGGTAAGATTTATGAAATTTAAAGCTAGTGACCAAATCGTTTGATAAAAATAGATAAAATATCTAAAAATTTTCAATTTTTATAGTAAATCATCAATTATTTAAGAGGTATATATACGATTTTTTACAAGACCAGTGTTTTCGCATAAATGAATATATTTTTTTTTTAAGAGTATATAAAATTTTATATTAATTAAGATATTCACAATTCTCTTATCTTATCTTTTAACATAAAAATCAAACTTTTATTAGACATTTTCTCTCTAGGGTAAGATTTATGAAATTTAAAGCTAGTGACCAAATCGTTTGATAAAAATAGATAAAATATCTAAAAATTTTCAATTTTTATAGTAAATCATCAATTATTTAAGAGGTATATATACGATTTTTTACAAAACCAGTGTTTTCGCATAAATGAATATATTTTTTTTAAGAGTATATAAAATTTTATATTAATTAAGATATTCACAATTCTCTTATCCTATCTTTTAACTTAAAAATCAAACTTTTATTAGACATTTTCTCTCTAGGGTAAGATTTATAAAATTTAAAGCTAGTGACCAAATCGTTTGATAAAAATAGATAAAATATCTAAAAATTTTCAATTTTTATAGTAAATCATCAATTATTTAAGAGGTATATATACGATTTTTTACAAGACCAGTGTTTTCGCATAAATGAATATATTTTTTTTAAGAGTATATAAAATTTTATATTAATTAAGATATTCACAATTCTCTTATCCTATCTTTTAACATAAAAATCAAACTTTTATTAGACATTTTCTCTCTAGGGTAAGATTTATGAAATTTAAAGCTAGTGACCAAATCGTTTGATAAAAATAGATAAAATATCTAAAAATTTTCAATTTTTATAGTAAATCATCAATTATTTAAGAGGTATATATACGATTTTTTACAAGACCAATGTTTTCGCATAAATGAATATATTTTTTTTTAAGAGTATATAAAATTTTATATTAATTAAGATATTCACAATTCTCTTATCCTATCTTTTAACATAAAAATCAAACTTTTATTAGACATTTTCTCTCTAGGGTAAGATTTATGAAATTTAAAGCTAGTGACCAAATCGTTTGATAAAAATAGATAAAATATCTAAAAATTTTCAATTTTTATAGTAAATCATCAATTATTTAAGAGGTATATATACGATTTTTTACAAGACCAATGTTTTCGCATAAATGAATATATTTTTTTTAAGAGTATATAAAATTTTATATTAATTAAGATATTCACAATTCTCTTATCCTATCTTTTAACATAAAAATCAAACTTTTATTAGACATTTTCTCTCTAGGGTAAGATTTATGAAATTTAAAGCTAGTGACCAAATCGTTTGATAAAAATAGATAAAATATCTAAAAATTTTCAATTTTTATAGTAAATCATCAATTATTTAAGAGGTATATATACGATTTTTTACAAGACCAGTGTTTTCGCATAAATGAATATATTTTTTTTAAGAGTATATAAAATTTTATATTAATTAAGATATTCACAATTCTCTTATCCTATATTTTAACATAAAAATCAAACTTTTATTAGACATTTTCTATCTAGGGTAAGATTTATGAAATTTAAAGCTAGTGACCAAATCGTTTGATAAAAATAGATAAAATATCTAAAAATTTTCAATTTTTATAGTAAATCATCAATTATTTAAGAGGTATATATACGATTTTTTACAAGACCAGTGTTTTCGCATAAATGAATATATTTTTTTTAAGAGTATATAAAATTTTATATTAATTAAGATATTCACAATTCTCTTATCCTATCTTTTAACTTAAAAATCAAACTTTTATTAGACATTTTCTCTCTAGGGGTAAGATTTATGAAATTTAAAGCTAGTGACCAAATCGTTTGATAAAAATAGATAAAATATCTAAAAATTTTCAATTTTTATAGTAAATCATCAATTATTTAAGAGGTATATATACGATTTTTTACAAGACCAGTGTTTTCGCATAAATGAATATATTTTTTTTAAGAGTATATAAAATTTTATATTAATTAAGATATTCACAATTCTCTTATTCTATCTTTTAACATAAAAATCAAACTTTTATTAGACATTTTCTCTCTAGGGTAAGATTTATGAAATTTAAAGCTAGTGACCAAATCGTTTGATAAAAATAGATAAAATATCTAAAAATTTTCAATTTTTATAGTAAATCATCAATTATTTAAGAGGTATATATACGATTTTTTACAAGACCAGTGTTTTCGCATAAATGAATATATTTTTTTTAAGAGTATATAAAATTTTATATTAATTAAGATATTCACAATTCTCTTATCCTATCTTTTAACTTAAAAATCAAACTTTTATTAGACATTTTCTCTCTAGGGTAAGATTTATGAAATTTAAAGCTAGTGACCAAATCGTTTGATAAAAATAGATAAAATATCTAAAAATTTTCAATTTTTATAGTAAATCATCAATTATTTAAGAGGTATATATACGATTTTTTACAAGACCAATGTTTTCGCATAAATGAATATATTTTTTTTAAGAGTATATAAAATTTTATATTAATTAAGATATTCACAATTCTCTTATCCTATCTTTTAACATAAAAATCAAACTTTTATTAGACATTTTCTCTCTAGGGTAAGATTTATGAAATTTAAAGCTAGTGACCAAATCGTTTGATAAAAATAGATAAAATATCTAAAAATTTTCAATTTTTATAGTAAATCATCAATTATTTAAGAGGTATATATACGATTTTTTACAAGACCAGTGTTTTCGCATAAATGAATATATTTTTTTTTTAAGAGTATATAAAATTTTATATTAATTAAGATATTCACAATTCTCTTATCTTATCTTTTAACATAAAAATCAAACTTTTATTAGACATTTTCTCTCTAGGGTAAGATTTATGAAATTTAAAGCTAGTGACCAAATCGTTTGATAAAAATAGATAAAATATCTAAAAATTTTCAATTTTTATAGTAAATCATCAATTATTTAAGAGGTATATATACGATTTTTTACAAGACCAGTGTTTTCGCATAAATGAATATATTTTTTTTAAGAGTATATAAAATTTTATATTAATTAAGATATTCACAATTCTCTTATCCTATCTTTTAACTTAAAAATCAAACTTTTATTAGACATTTTCTCTCTAGGGTAAGATTTATGAAATTTAAAGCTAGTGACCAAATCGTTTGATAAAAATAGATAAAATATCTAAAAATTTTCAATTTTTATAGTAAATCATCAATTATTTAAGAGGTATATATACGATTTTTTACAAGACCAGTGTTTTCGCATAAATGAATATATTTTTTTTAAGAGTATATAAAATTTTATATTAATTAAGATATTCACAATTCTCTTATCCTATCTTTTAACATAAAAATCAAACTTTTATTAGACATTTTCTCTCTAGGGTAAGATTTATGAAATTTAAAGCTAGTGACCAAATCGTTTGATAAAAATAGATAAAATATCTAAAAATTTTCAATTTTTATAGTAAATCATCAATTATTTAAGAGGTATATATACGATTTTTTACAAGACCAGTGTTTTCGCATAAATGAATATATTTTTTTTAAGAGTATATAAAATTTTATATTAATTAAGATATTCACAATTCTCTTATCCTATCTTTTAACATAAAAATCAAACTTTTATTAGACATTTTCTCTCTAGGGTAAGATTTATGAAATTTAAAGCTAGTGACCAAATCGTTTGATAAAAATAGATAAAATATCTAAAAATTTTCAATTTTTATAGTAAATCATCAATTATTTAAGAGGTATATATACGATTTTTTACAAGACCAGTGTTTTCGCATAAATGAATATATTTTTTTTAAGAGTATATAAAATTTTATATTAATTAAGATATTCACAATTCTCTTATCCTATCTTTTAACATAAAAATCAAACTTTTATTAGACATTTTCTCTCTAGGGTAAGATTTATGAAATTTAAAGCTAGTGACCAAATCGTTTGATAAAAATAGATAAAATATCTAAAAATTTTCAATTTTTATAGTAAATCATCAATTATTTAAGAGGTATATATACGATTTTTTACAAGACCAGTGTTTTCGCATAAATGAATATATTTTTTTTAAGAGTATATAAAATTTTATATTAATTAAGATATTCACAATTCTCTTATCCTATATTTTAACATAAAAATCAAACTTTTATTAGACATTTTCTCTCTAGGGTAAGATTTATGAAATTTAAAGCTAGTGACCAAATCGTTTGATAAAAATAGATAAAATATCTAAAAATTTTCAATTTTTATAGTAAATCATCAATTATTTAAGAGGTATATATACGATTTTTTACAAGACCAGTGTTTTCGCATAAATGAATATATTTTTTTTAAGAGTATATAAAATTTTATATTAATTAAGATATTCACAATTCTCTTATCCTATCTTTTAACTTAAAAATCAAACTTTTATTAGACATTTTCTCTCTAGGGTAAGATTTATGAAATTTAAAGCTAGTGACCAAATCGTTTGATAAAAATAGATAAAATATCTAAAAATTTTCAATTTTTATAGTAAATCATCAATTATTTAAGAGGTATATATACGATTTTTTACAAGACCAGTGTTTTCGCATAAATGAATATATTTTTTTTAAGAATATATAAAATTTTATATTAATTAAGATATTCACAATTCTCTTATTCTATCTTTTAACATAAAAATCAAACTTTTATTAGACATTTTCTCTCTAGGGTAAGATTTATGAAATTTAAAGCTAGTGACCAAATCGTTTGATAAAAATAGATAAAATATCTAAAAATTTTCAATTTTTATAGTAAATCATCAATTATTTAAGAGGTATATATACGATTTTTTACAAGACCAGTGTTTTCGCATAAATGAATATATTTTTTTTAAGAGTATATAAAATTTTATATTAATTAAGATATTCACAATTCTCTTATCCTATCTTTTAACTTAAAAATCAAACTTTTATTAGACATTTTCTCTCTAGGGTAAGATTTATGAAATTTAAAGCTAGTGACCAAATCGTTTGATAAAAATAGATAAAATATCTAAAAATTTTCAATTTTTATAGTAAATCATCAATTATTTAAGAGGTATATATACGATTTTTTACAAGACCAGTGTTTTCGCATAAATGAATATATTTTTTTTAAGAGTATATAAAATTTTATATTAATTAAGATATTCACAATTCTCTTATCCTATCTTTTAACATAAAAATCAAACTTTTATTAGACATTTTCTCTCTAGGGTAAGATTTATGAAATTTAAAGCTAGTGACCAAATCGTTTGATAAAAATAGATAAAATATCTAAAAATTTTCAATTTTTATAGTAAATCATCAATTATTTAAGAGGTATATATACGATTTTTTACAAGACCAGTGTTTTCGCATAAATGAATATATTTTTTTTTTAAGAGTATATAAAATTTTATATTAATTAAGATATTCACAATTCTCTTATCTTATCTTTTAACATAAAAATCAAACTTTTATTAGACATTTTCTCTCTAGGGTAAGATTTATGAAATTTAAAGCTAGTGACCAAATCGTTTGATAAAAATAGATAAAATATCTAAAAATTTTCAATTTTTATAGTAAATCATCAATTATTTAAGAGGTATATATACGATTTTTTACAAGACCAGTGTTTTCGCATAAATGAATATATTTTTTTTAAGAGTATATAAAATTTTATATTAATTAAGATATTCACAATTCTCTTATCCTATCTTTTAACTTAAAAATCAAACTTTTATTAGACATTTTCTCTCTAGGGTAAGATTTATGAAATTTAAAGCTAGTGACCAAATCGTTTGATAAAAATAGATAAAATATCTAAAAATTTTCAATTTTTATAGTAAATCATCAATTATTTAAAGAGGTATATATACGATTTTTTACAAGACCAGTGTTTTCGCATAAATGAATATATTTTTTTTAAGAGTATATAAAATTTTATATTAATTAAGATATTCACAATTCTCTTATCCTATCTTTTAACATAAAAATCAAACTTTTATTAGACATTTTCTCTCTAGGGTAAGATTTATGAAATTTAAAGCTAGTGACCAAATCGTTTGATAAAAATAGATAAAATATCTAAAAATTTTCAATTTTTATAGTAAATCATCAATTATTTAAGAGGTATATATACGATTTTTTACAAGACCAGTGTTTTCGCATAAATGAATATATTTTTTTTAAGAGTATATAAAATTTTATATTAATTAAGATATTCACAATTCTCTTATCCTATCTTTTAACTTAAAAATCAAACTTTTATTAGACATTTTCTCTCTAGGGTAAGATTTATGAAATTTAAAGCTAGTGACCAAATCGTTTGATAAAAATAGATAAAATATCTAAAAATTTTCAATTTTTATAGTAAATCATCAATTATTTAAGAGGTATATATACGATTTTTTACAAGACCAGTGTTTTCGCATAAATGAATATATTTTTTTTTAAGAGTATATAAAATTTTATATTAATTAAGATATTCACAATTCTCTTATCTTATCTTTTAACATAAAAATCAAACTTTTATTAGACATTTTCTCTCTAGGGTAAGATTTATGAAATTTAAAGCTAGTGACCAAATCGTTTGATAAAAATAGATAAAATATCTAAAAATTTTCAATTTTTATAGTAAATCATCAATTATTTAAGAGGTATATATACGATTTTTTACAAGACCAGTGTTTTCGCATAAATGAATATATTTTTTTTAAGAGTATATAAAATTTTATATTAATTAAGATATTCACAATTCTCTTATCCTATCTTTTAACTTAAAAATCAAACTTTTATTAGACATTTTCTCTCTAGGGTAAGATTTATGAAATTTAAAGCTAGTGACCAAATCGTTTGATAAAAATAGATAAAATATCTAAAAATTTTCAATTTTTATAGTAAATCATCAATTATTTAAGAGGTATATATACGATTTTTTACAAGACCAGTGTTTTCGCATAAATGAATATATTTTTTTTAAGAGTATATAAAATTTTATATTAATTAAGATATTCACAATTCTCTTATCTTATCTTTTAACATAAAAATCAAACTTTTATTAGACATTTTCTCTCTAGGGTAAGATTTATGAAATTTAAAGCTAGTGACCAAATCGTTTGATAAAAATAGATAAAATATCTAAAAATTTTCAATTTTTATAGTAAATCATCAATTATTTAAGAGGTATATATACGATTTTTTACAAGACCAGTGTTTTCGCATAAATGAATATATTTTTTTTAAGAGTATATAAAATTTTATATTAATTAAGATATTCACAATTCTCTTATCTTATCTTTTAACATAAAAATCAAACTTTTATTAGACATTTTCTCTCTAGGGTAAGATTTATGAAATTTAAAGCTAGTGACCAAAAATCGTTTGATATAAATAGATAAAATATCTAAAAATTTTCAATTTTTATAGTAAATCATCAATTATTTAAGAGGTATATATACGATTTTTTACAAGACCAGTGTTTTCGCATAAATGAATATATTTTTTTAAGAGTATATAAAATTTTATATTAATTAAGATATTCACAATTCTCTTATCCTATCTTTTAACATAAAAATCAAACTTTTATTAGACATTTTCCTCTCTAGGGTAAGATTTATGAAATTTAAAGCTAGTGACCAAATCGTTTGATAAAAATAGATAAAATATCTAAAAATTTCAATTTTTATAGTAAATCATCAATTATTTAAGAGGTATATATACGATTTTTTACAAGACCAATGTTTTCGCATAAATGAATATATTTTTTTTAAGAGTATATAAAATTTTATATTAATTAAGATATTCACAATTCTCTTATCCTATCTTTTAACATAAAAATCAAACTTTTATTAGACATTTTCTCTCTAGAGTAAGATTTATGAAATTTAAAGCTAGTGACCAAATCGTTTGATAAAAATAGATAAAATATCTAAAAATTTTCAATTTTTATAGTAAATCATCAATTATTTAAGAGGTATATATACGATTTTTTACAAGACCAATGTTTTCGCATAAATGAATATATTTTTTTTTAAGAGTATATAAAATTTTATATTAATTAAGATATTCACAATTCTCTTATCCTATCTTTTAACATAAAAATCAAACTTTTATTAGACATTTTCTCTCTAGGGTAAGATTTATGAAATTTAAAGCTAGTGACCAAATCGTTTGATAAAAATAGATAAAATATCTAAAAATTTTCAATTTTTATAGTAAATCATCAATTATTTAAGAGGTATATATACGATTTTTTACAAGACCAGTGTTTTCGCATAAATGAATATATTTTTTTTTAAGAGTATATAAAATTTTATATTAATTAAGATATTCACAATTCTCTTATCCTATCTTTTAACTTAAAAATCAAACTTTTATTAGACATTTTCTCTCTAGGGTAAGATTTATGAAATTTAAAGCTAGTGACCAAATCGTTTGATAAAAATAGATAAAATATCTAAAAATTTTCAATTTTTATAGTAAATCATCAATTATTTAAGAGGTATATATACGATTTTTTACAAGACCAGTGTTTTCGAATAAATGAATATATTTTTTTTAAGAGTATATAAAATTTTATATTAATTAAGATATTCACAATTCTCTTATCCTATCTTTTAACTTAAAAATCAAACTTTTATTAGACATTTTCTCTCTAGGGTAAGATTTATGAAATTTAAAGCTAGTGACCAAATCGTTTGATAAAAATAGATAAAATATCTAAAAATTTTCAATTTTTATAGTAAATCATCAATTATTTAAGAGGTATATATACGATTTTTTACAAGACCAGTGTTTTCGCATAAATGAATATATTTTTTTTTAAGAGTATATAAAATTTTATATTAATTAAGATATTCACAATTCTCTTATCTTATCTTTTAACATAAAAATCAAACTTTTATTAGACATTTTCTCTCTAGGGTAAGATTTATGAAATTTAAAGCTAGTGACCAAATCGTTTGATAAAAATAGATAAAATATCTAAAAATTTTCAATTTTTATAGTAAATCATCAATTATTTAAGAGGTATATATACGATTTTTTACAAGACCAGTGTTTTCGCATAAATGAATATATTTTTTTTAAGAGTATATAAAATTTTATATTAATTAAGATATTCACAATTCTCTTATCCTATCTTTTAACATAAAAATCAAACTTTTATTAGACATTTTCTCTCTAGGGTAAGATTTATGAAATTTAAAGCTAGTGACCAAATCGTTTGATAAAAATAGATAAAATATCTAAAAATTTTCAATTTTTATAGTAAATCATCAATTATTTAAGAGGTATATATACGATTTTTTACAAGACCAGTGTTTTCGCATAAATGAATATATTTTTTTTAAGAGTATATAAAATTTTATATTAATTAAGATATTCACAATTCTCTTATCCTATCTTTTAACATAAAAATCAAACTTTTATTAGACATTTTCTCTCTAGGGTAAGATTTATGAAATTTAAAGCTAGTGACCAAATCGTTTGATAAAAATAGATAAAATATCTAAAAATTTTCAATTTTTATAGTAAATCATCAATTATTTAAGAGGTATATATACGATTTTTTACAAGACCAGTGTTTTCGCATAAATGAATATATTTTTTTTAAGAGTATATAAAATTTTATATTAATTAAGATATTCACAATTCTCTTATCTTATCTTTTAACATAAAAATCAAACTTTTATTAGACATTTTCTCTCTAGGGTAAGATTTATGAAATTTAAAGCTAGTGACCAAATCGTTTGATAAAAATAGATAAAATATCTAAAAATTTTCAATTTTTATAGTAAATCATCAATTATTTAAGAGGTATATATACGATTTTTTACAAGACCAGTGTTTTCGCATAAATGAATATATTTTTTTTAAGAGTATATAAAATTTTATATTAATTAAGATATTCACAATTCTCTTATTCTATCTTTTAACATAAAAATCAAACTTTTATTAGACATTTTCTCTCTAGGGTAAGATTTATGAAATTTAAAGCTAGTGACCAAATCGTTTGATAAAAATAGATAAAATATCTAAAAATTTTCAATTTTTATAGTAAATCATCAATTATTTAAGAGGTATATATACGATTTTTTACAAGACCAGTGTTTTCGCATAAATGAATATATTTTTTTTAAGAGTATATAAAATTTTATATTAATTAAGATATTCACAATTCTCTTATCCTATCTTTTAACATAAAAATCAAACTTTTATTAGACATTTTCTCTCTAGGGTAAGATTTATGAAATTTAAAGCTAGTGACCAAATCGTTTGATAAAAATAGATAAAATATCTAAAAATTTTCAATTTTTATAGTAAATCATCAATTATTTAAGAGGTATATATACGATTTTTTACAAGACCAGTGTTTTCGCATAAATGAATATATTTTTTTTAAGAGTATATAAAATTTTATATTAATTAAGATATTCACAATTCTCTTATCTTATCTTTTAACATAAAAATCAAACTTTTATTAGACATTTTCTCTCTAGGGTAAGATTTATGAAATTTAAAGCTAGTGACCAAATCGTTTGATAAAAATAGATAAAATATCTAAAAATTTTCAATTTTTATAGTAAATCATCAATTATTTAAGAGGTATATATACGATTTTTTACAAGACCAAGTGTTTTCGCATAAATGAATATATTTTTTTTAAGAGTATATAAAATTTTATATTAATTAAGATATTCACAATTCTCTTATCCTATCTTTTAACATAAAAATCAAACTTTTATTAGACATTTTCTCTCTAGGGTAAGATTTATGAAATTTAAAGCTAGTGACCAAATCGTTTGATAAAAATAGATAAAATATCTAAAAATTTTCAATTTTTATAGTAAATCATCAATTATTTAAGAGGTATATATACGATTTTTTACAAGACCAGTGTTTTCGCATAAATGAATATATTTTTTTTAAGAGTATATAAAATTTTATATTAATTAAGATATTCACAATTCTCTTATCTTATCTTTTAACATAAAAATCAAACTTTTATTAGACATTTTCTCTCTAGGGTAAGATTTATGAAATTTAAAGCTAGTGACCAAATCGTTTGATAAAAATAGATAAAATATCTAAAAATTTTCAATTTTTATAGTAAATCATCAATTATTTAAGAGGTATATATACGATTTTTTACAAGACCAGTGTTTTCGCATAAATGAATATATTTTTTTTAAGAGTATATAAAATTTTATATTAATTAAGATATTCACAATTCTCTTATCTTATCTTTTAACATAAAAATCAAACTTTTATTAGACATTTTCTCTCTAGGGTAAGATTTATGAAATTTAAAGCTAGTGACCAAATCGTTTGATAAAAATAGATAAAATATCTAAAAATTTTCAATTTTTATAGTAAATCATCAATTATTTAAGAGGTATATATACGATTTTTTACAAGACCAGTGTTTTCGCATAAATGAATATATTTTTTTTAAGAGTATATAAAATTTTATATTAATTAAGATATTCACAATTCTCTTATCCTATCTTTTAACTTAAAAATCAAACTTTTATTAGACATTTTCTCTCTAGGGTAAGATTTATGAAATTTAAAGCTAGTGACCAAATCGTTTGATAAAAATAGATAAAATATCTAAAAATTTTCAATTTTTATAGTAAATCATCAATTATTTAAGAGGTATATATACGATTTTTTACAAGACCAGTGTTTTCGCATAAATGAATATATTTTTTTTAAGAGTATATAAAATTTTATATTAATTAAGATATTCACAATTCTCTTATCCTATCTTTTAACTTAAAAATCAAACTTTTATTAGACATTTTCTCTCTAGGGTAAGATTTATGAAATTTAAAGCTAGTGACCAAATCGTTTGATAAAAATAGATAAAATATCTAAAAATTTTCAATTTTTATAGTAAATCATCAATTATTTAAGAGGTATATATACGATTTTTTACAAGACCAATGTTTTCGCATAAATGAATATATTTTTTTTTAAGAGTATATAAAATTTTATATTAATTAAGATATTCACAATTCTCTTATCCTATCTTTTAACATAAAAATCAAACTTTTATTAGACATTTTCTCTCTAGGGTAAGATTTATGAAATTTAAAGCTAGTGACCAAATCGTTTGATAAAAATAGATAAAATATCTAAAAATTTTCAATTTTTATAGTAAATCATCAATTATTTAAGAGGTATATATACGATTTTTTACAAGACCAATGTTTTCGCATAAATGAATATATTTTTTTTTAAGAGTATATAAAATTTTATATTAATTAAGATATTCACAATTCTCTTATCCTATCTTTTAACATAAAAATCAAACTTTTATTAGACATTTTCTCTCTAGGGTAAGATTTATGAAATTTAAAGCTAGTGACCAAATCGTTTGATAAAAATAGATAAAATATCTAAAAATTTTCAATTTTTATAGTAAATCATCAATTATTTAAGAGGTATATATACGATTTTTTACAAGACCAGTGTTTTCGCATAAATGAATATATTTTTTTTAAGAGTATATAAAATTTTATATTAATTAAGATATTCACAATTCTCTTATCTTATCTTTTAACATAAAAATCAAACTTTTATTAGACATTTTCTCTCTAGGGTAAGATTTATGAAATTTAAAGCTAGTGACCAAATCGTTTGATAAAAATAGATAAAATATCTAAAAATTTTCAATTTTTATAGTAAATCATCAATTATTTAAGAGATATATATACGATTTTTTACAAGACCAGTGTTTTCGCATAAATGAATATATTTTTTTTTAAGAGTATATAAAATTTTATATTAATTAAGATATTCACAATTCTCTTATCCTATCTTTTAACTTAAAAATCAAACTTTTATTAGACATTTTCTCTCTAGGGTAAGATTTATGAAATTTAAAGCTAGTGACCAAATCGTTTGATAAAAATAGATAAAATATCTAAAAATTTTCAATTTTTATAGTAAATCATCAATTATTTA
Organism: Himalopsyche tibetana; assembly: GCA_030503985.1. Classification (NCBI taxonomy): domain Eukaryota; kingdom Metazoa; phylum Arthropoda; class Insecta; order Trichoptera; family Rhyacophilidae; genus Himalopsyche; species Himalopsyche tibetana. Next base: position 13,635 of record JAPJYX010000183.1, read on the forward strand.
AGAGGTATATATACGATTTTTTACAAGACCAGTGTTTTCGCATAAATGAATATATTTTTTTTAAGAGTATATAAAATTTTATATTAATTAAGATATTCACAATTCTCTTATCCTATCTTTTAACATAAAAATCAAACTTTTATTAGAAATTTTCTCTCTAGGGTAAGATTTATGAAATTTAAAGCTAGTGACCAAATCGTTTGATAAAAATAGATAAAATATCTAAAAATTTTCAATTTTTATAGTAAATC
>JAPJYX010000184.1:0-30961 GCA_030503985.1 Himalopsyche tibetana
GAATTGCTATCGGTAGCGTGACAGCAGCGGATAGCATGGCGATAATTAAGAAGCCTTTAAAATTCATACGCCAAAGCTTGCCCAGATTTGAGTGGTGATTATCCCTTTATCTACATTAATCTGACACCCTATCAAAAGACAGGACTATAAGTTTAAAGTTTTGATAAAGTAGAAACATAAATAGTAAATGTTGGTTGAACACCACTCCAACAGAGGCTAATTATGAGATTAAGTAACAAAGTTAATAGCCTAGCATTGCAGTCCTCAACAATCAAGAAACTGTTTTACTACCTATGCCGACAAAAATCATCCCGATTTACCCAGATTAGGGCAGAATGTAGGCTATGAGTACAATAGTTTCATCAGGAGTACACTACTGTCTGAAAAGTTCACTTCTTTGTTTCCATTCCTCAAAGCAAAATAGCGGTTAACTATGACCAGTTACTCCCTTAGCAGCATTTTATTACCCGCTGTATTTGTCTCTAGTGCTGTCTTTTCTAGTTTGACCATACCATTTGCCTTAATAAAAACAGAACCAGTAGCAGTAGAACTACCACCCCTTTTCAGTGGTGAAATTCAACCGATTTTTAATGGCGAACACAAAGATGTAGCCATTCCCTACATCGGGTTTGCTATTGTCGCTAGTGTCGGAGCAGGAATTGCCACAGTTGAAGTTAATCGGAGATGGCAAGCTTATCGTGAATCTCTGCTAATTCAATCAGAACCTACACAGTCGCACAATACAGAAGACCAAGAAACTATTGAGCTGCCAGAATATAGACCAGAAGCTTCAGCAATAGATCTGGCAAACAAAGAAGATAATTTTTGGAGTCAAGAATCAAGTATTTCATCTTCTTTAACTGAGCAACCAATCACAGCAGAAATAACCCAACAGGTTATCGATCCCGCAAAACTGGTAATATCTAACCAAGATTTTATGCCTTCAAGCATTGCGGAAAATTTTAACCGCTCTTTAGGGCAGCCCAAAGAATCATCAGATTTGCTACCATTAACGAGTAAATCTCAAACCGAGACTGCTCAAAATCTTCACTCAAGTTTTAATGAAATTCTTGACTCGCGTCAGAAATATCAAACTTGCAGAATTAAAGTTCCTCATTTAAAACAAAGCTTATTTGCAATTAGCTTCAATGGTGATTACTACAGTTTTTTGAGAACTGAACTAACCAAGGAAAGAACTCTGGAAACTATTAGTAAACTAAGCCATCGGTTAGAAAAAATGGTAATCACAAATACAGAAAAAGGTTATGCAATCTGGAATTTAGAGCCAGAAGTTTTGACAAAAATCTAAGCTTAGACTTAGCAAGAGTATGACTATTAACTAGTCTTACTCATAACCTTGCCTCTCTTCGTGGGCTTTTCTCCCATATCAGGCTATCCAGGTGTAGCATAAGGCGGATCTCGACCAAAGACTAAATAATATGGATGCTGACGAACTTTTAAAGCAATATTCAGCAGGGGAAAGAGATTTTAGTGGCACTGACTTAAGTAAAGCAAACTTAAGTGAGATAGACCTCCAAAGAGTCATCTTATGGCGAGCTAACCTAAGTAACGCCAACCTGAAAGGTATAGACCTCACAGGTTCTGACTTATTAGGTGCTAACTTAGAGACGGCTAACTTAAATCACGCTACCTTGTGTGGCGCTAACCTAAGCGAAGCCAACCTAAAAAATGCCGCACTGCAGGGCACAAACCTGCAAACCACACTCTATAACGAAGCGACGCAATTCCCCAAAAACTTTGACCCAGCAACATTTGGTGCATATTTAATTGCACCAAATGTCTCACTCAAAAAGGCAAATCTGAGCGGCGTAAATTTAAGTAGCGTCAATCTTAGTGGCGCTGATTTGAGTCAAGCTGACTTATGGCAAGCTAACTTACAAGTAGCAAATTTAAAAAAAGCTAACCTAAGCAAAACTTGCTTAATCAGCGCTGACTTGAGTCAAGCCGACTTGAGTGGAGCCGACTTAAGAGAATCTAACTTATTAGGAGCTAATCTCAGTTCGGCTAACCTGCTAGACAGTAACCTAATTGGCGCAATATATAACGAAACTACCAAGTTTCCTGCCACTTTTGAACCACTCGAAGCCTACTTAATTGCACCCGGAGTGTCACTCCAAGGGGCAAACCTTAGTGGTAGCAATCTTAGTGGTGTTGACCTTAGTGCGGCTGACTTGAGGGACGTAAACTTATCTCAAGCCAACTTGTTTGGTATTGCCCTCAATCAAGCTAATCCTCAGTGGAGCTAACTTAAGTCAAGCCTCTTTGTGGGAAGCAGAACTCTCTAACGCTAACTTAGCAATGCCAAACTCAATAAAGCCGACTTGTGGGAAGCCAAACTCGATGGCGTTAACCTAAATGGTGCTGACTTAAGCCAAGCCAACCTGTTTGGAGTAGATTTGCGCTCAACAAACCTGCAAACTGTCAATATCCAAGGCGCACTCCATAACAAAACAACTCAATTCCCTGCCGAATTTGATCCAATTAAAGCCGGAGCCTACTTAATTGCTCCTGGCGTTTCACTTCCAGGAGTAAATCTCAAGGGCACTGACTTGAGAGGAGCCGATTTAAGTGGAGCTAATTTGAGACAGGTTAATTTGTTGGGAGTTAATCTTCAAGCGGCTAACTTGGATGACGTCAACCTGGAAGAAGCGCTTTAACAACGAAGAAACCCAATTCCCTGATGATTTTGACATAAATGGACGCGGAGCCTACTTAATCGCTTCGGAGCCTCACTACGAGGTATAAATTTTGGTGAAGCAGACCTTAGTAATGCCGATTTGAGAAAAGCTAACCTGTTTGGAGCAGATCTCCGCTTTAGACAATCTAGAGGCAGGCAAAGCTTGAGGGAGCGCTCTACAACGAAGCAACTTTGTTTCCTGAAGGTTTTGACCCAACTGAGCACGGAGCCTACTTAATCGCTCCTGGATTGTCCTTAGAAGGGGTAAATTTGGCGGTGTTAGTTTGAGTGGGACGGATTTAAGCAAGGTAAACCTCAGTAATGCAATCTGGAAAAGGCTGATTTATGGGATCAAACCTGAATGAAGCCAATTTGAGTGGAACTAATCTAAAACAAGCCAATCTATCAGGAGCTTCTTTAAGGGCTACCAAGTTGAATGGGGCAATGTTGAGTGGCGCTAATCTACAGGGAGCTGATTTGAGTGAAGCAATTCTTAAGGGCGTCAATCTAGATCAAGTCGAGCTAGCTGAAGCTTTTCTGGGTGGTGCAATTATGCCTGATGGCACGATTCACAATTGAACTATCTTCACTGATTTTGAGTTGTTATGGTGTAGGTTTTTGATATCTCAAATCCATTGTGATGGCGGGCTTGCTGCCGTTACGCGGTCTTTGTTCCACCAACCGATGTGGAGATTGGGAGCAAGAGCTAGCGTAAACTACTGAATACTTAGCTATACTTACTTATAATTATTTGTTGTGAGCAAGTATATGTGGAAAGTGCAAGAGTTTGCCGATAAAATTGGTATGTCTACATCGACATTGAGAAGATGGGAATCAGAAGGCAAGCTAGTACCCAATAGAACGCTAGGAAACCAACGAGATTACGATGAAAGTCATTTAATCATAGCTAAACGCCTAAAAACAGGCAAAGTAGCGACAAAAGTTGTAATTTATTGTCGAGTATCTTCATCAGGTCAAAAAGATGATTTAGCCTCCCAAGTGCAAGCTATGGAGGTTTTTTGTTTAGCTAAAGGTTTAGAAGTAACAGATCATGTTCACGAGATTGGTGGAGGTCTTAACTTCAAACGTAAGAAATTTTTGCAAATTGTTCAATGGGCAATATCAGGGGAGTTGCAAACTTTGGTAATTGCCCACAAAGACCGTTTATGTCGTTTTGGCTTTGACCTTGTAGAACAGATAATCATTTGGGGAGGTGGAACGATCGTTATAGCTAATGCTGAAACGTTAAGCCCACATGAGGAATTAACACAAGACTTGCTTTCAATCATCCACTGCTTTAGCTGTCGCTTGTATGGTTTGAGAACATATAAAGACAAGGTAAAGAAAATTGTAAACAACACTGATCCTTGCTCAAAGTAGACTATACTTATCTAAGTGACTAGGTTTGAATTCAGTTATGTTTGCCATCAAGTTAGCTTTGAAATTAAATAACAAAGAGAAAACCTTGATGGCACAACACTCAGGCTTTCGTCGCGTTGTTTACAATGCAGCTTTGAGAGCAAGAACGGGTCTATACGAATCAGGTGTCAAAGTTTCTGACTCTAAGGCAATCACAACCTTCAAAAAAGTACTGACAAGTTACATCAAAAAGCGTCCTGAGAATGCTTGGATGAATCAAATGTCATAAGAGAGTTTATCAAAATGCTTTAATTGATTTGTCAGATGCTTTTAGTCGTTATCGTAAAGGGATTGCAGCTCACCCAACCTTTTGCTAAAAAGAAAGATAAACAGTCTTTTACTGTTGACAATTCAAACGGCAAGATGATTGTAAATTGTGGCTTCAAGATTAAAATACCGACACTTGGAACTTTTAACTTGAGGAAAGTCTTGATTGTTCTTATGTTTCTCAAACTTTTACATTTCTCGCACGGCTGACAGGTGGTATGTTAGCTTTTGTGTTGATGCTGATAGATTACCTGCTAAACAACCACAACAAAAATGTTGGTATTGATGTTGGTGTAAAAACTTTTGCTACCCTTTCAACTGCTCAATGCTTTGATGCTCCTATGCCTTACAAGCTAGCGAAAAACAAACTAGCTCGTAATGCAACGTAAAGCATCAAGACAGACTAAAGGTAGCAATAATCAACGAAAGACTTACAAGAAAATAGCAAAATTGCATTCAGTAGTTGCTAATCATCGTAAAGATTTTTTGCACAAATTGACCACATATTTGACAAAGACTTTTGCCGATATTCGGATTGAAGATTTGAATGTTAAAGGTATGATGGCTAATCATAAATTAGCTGGTGCTATTGCCGATGTTGGGTTCTACGAATTTAAGCGCTGTATTGAATACAAAACCCAAATGTATGGCTCTAGTCTGACTTTAGTTAATCAATGGTATCCATCTACTAAAACCTGTTCTGGATGCGGTCATATCAAACCTATGCCATTGTCAGAACGCTTTTACAATTGTCCTGTGTGTCATTTATTCTCAATCGTGATTTAAATGCCGCGATCAATATTTCTCGTTGGTCAGTTTTAGAATCATCACCCTTGGCTTAAGGGGCAGAGGCCTGCTCATTCTTGGGATAGCCGTCTACCCAACAGCGCAGGAAGATAACTCTAGTTAAACTCTAGATAAGTTTATCGAAGCAGAACTCTACAAGATGCTCATCTGGCGTATGTTACAGCCCATAGAGAGAAATTAGAAAACCAAATAGTGGAAAATTTGGCACACACTGACAAGCTTGCCATCAAATCAAAGAACTGGATCGGAAATAACTCAACTTCTTGATAGCGAAGCTGCCAAACCATCAGGTGAAGAAGCATAAGCGACTAAAAACTCAATTAATCAAACCACACCTTAAGCGTCACAGCTCAGGTGTTTTTAATCTGCTCTAAACAAACTAATAATCTTGGCAGATGCACGATGCTCTTAAAACCCCGCATCTTCCAAGGCATCGTTTAACAACAGCCGCACAATGTCGGCTTTCTTCATGCCGGTTGTTGCTGCGAGAACAGATAGTCTTTGATGTAGTGATTCAGATAAATCGACGGTGAAGCGTATTGTGGCTTCTTTGGGAGGCAGTGTTAATTTTTCCATCAGCCGTAACTTGTTGGGCGGTTTTTGGGCTGTGTGGGCAACAGTGCGCTTGCTGATTTTTGGTGAGGGAGATTCTGGAGGTGTAGGAGGTGAAGTTGTCTCTGGTGCTGGCTCTTCTAGGACTTTTTTGCTGCTTTTCACCGTAGATAAATTGTTGTGCTAAGGCATCATCTAGGGATTTACGATTTCTTTGGTACTCATAATAGGGCTAAAATTTTCTTTGAACAATCGTTCATATTCCCTTGCTGATTCTTTGGCTGGAGGGCTGGATAAGTCCCAAACTGTGGCAGATTGACCGGAGGTATCAGCGATCGCTTGTTTCTGATGAACTACAGTTTTGAGCATGGTAACTTCTGGGGTTTTGCTCAAAAGTTCGATCGCTTCTTGTTTGAGCTTAGTACCCTTAACGGCTCGACCAGAAACACTGCCGCTGCTGGTTGACCACCTCTTAACAGACTGGGCTTGTTTAATTAACCTCACCGCATCAGACGCCGATCGCAAATCTACCCCAGTTGGTTGCACCGGCACAATCGCTAAATCAGCCCTAAACAAAATTGCCCTAGTCGATTCCGCCAAACTTGCTGGACCATCCACAATAATCAGCTCATAATCACGAGCCAAATCTGGGATCTGATCAAGCAACTCGTCAGGCGTCTGCACCACCTTGTAGGATACCTTCTGTTCCATACCTGACAACCAAGCCGAGCTTGATTGTTGAGCATCAGCATCTACCAACAACACCTTTTTTTTCTGCTTAGTTGCCAGCCAGTAGGCAAAATGCACTGCAGTCGTAGATTTACCACAGCCTCCTTTTTGATTAATTAGGCAATAATTGTCATACAATCTTGCTTGCTGCATTACTTACTGCATTATATCAGTAATTACTGTTTTACTTAAGGCAGTAATGCTCTTAAATGCTTCATAAAATCAAAAATGATCCTAATTCCCCTAATTTGAGGAAATTTAAACTCTTTTCCCCTGCGACGATTCTCGCAGGGGGCTAGGGGGGGGAAAGTTTTAGGCGTGTCAGAGGTCCTACTGTGCGAGTTTTGAGATATTAGTCTTTCCAGTTTTGTCGTAGCATCTTCAGCTTCACCAATCAAATCAGAGTCACAACCCACACAGTACCAACCCACCTCTGAGTCTTCTGTCAACTTGATTTGTACTAAATCTGCGCCGCATCTGTGGCACTTTGGAATGTTCATAGTTTTCTTGAGTGAGCTTTTTTTCATTGTTTAACTTTAAATTTTTTTCGTTTACTGTAGGTTAGATGAGGGGGAAAATGCTGTAATTTAATTACTGGACAGAACTACCCAGAGCTATGCATCCTTTGGTAGTTCTGACAAAAGTTGGTCAACAAAATCTCTAAGCCGCTCCTGCCAGTTAGGGATGGCTTTGAGCTTTTCTCTTACCCCTGGCAGAGCTTTGAATTGAATAGGAACTTTGTCGTATGCCACTCGATTATTTGGCTTAAATTTAATTCTGGGCATGAGCGTTTTAGTTTTTTGGTCTGGTATACTAGATATTATATCAAACATCTTGCAGGTCGAAAGATGCAAATGAGTTTTAGACAGCATTAAAAACCCAACAACAAACAAATAACTAGATTTCGTCAACATTGCGGTGTAGCCCGTCATGCATACAACTTTGGCAATGCCGTAATCAGATCTACATTGAAAGCAAGAGAAACTGATCAAACAATCAAGATTCCATCAGCTATTGACTTGCATAAAAAATTAGTAGCAGAGTCAAGCCCAACAATCCCTGGTATACGAATCATCTAAAGCAAGCCCACAACAAGCATTAGCAGATGTTAGAAAAAGCTTGGGATAGATGCTTCAAAAAAGTGTCTAAGCAACCTAGGTTCAAGAAAAAAGGCAAGTCACATGACTCCTTTTATTTAGAGCAAGGAACTAAGGCAAAACCAGGGATTAATAATGATGGCAAGCAAATCAAGTTACCCTAAGATTGGTTGGGTAAGGCTTACTGAACCATTACCAGTAACTGCTGTTCACAATTGCGTATTAGTCGCACTGCGGATTCGTGGTTTGTTGCTATCAAATATGAGGTGAAAAACCAAAAGTTGAAAGTGATAGACCGCCCGTTGGTGTTGACATTGGCATTAAAGAATTGGCTGTAACCAGTGATGGCAAGGTCTTTTCTAATCCAAAAGCTTACCGCAAGATGTCACGCAAACTTAAACGATTGCAGCGTTCTGTTAGTCGCAAAGCTAAAGGTTCTAGCAATCGGAATAAAGCTATATCAAAGCTTGCCAGATTACACGCCAAAGTTGGTAATATCCGTAAAGATGCAATACACAAGCTGACTCATTACCTTGCCAAAAACCACAGCACGGTAAAGATTGAAGACTTGTCAATCAAAGCCTTTTTGAAGAATCACAAGTTAGCAGGTGCAATTGCTGACTGTGGAATGTATGAATTTAAGCGACAACTTGAGTACAAAACCGAGAAGTTTTCTAGTCAATTAATCTTAGTTGATAGATTCTTTCCTAGTTCTCAAATTTGTTCTAACTGTGGCAATCATCGTCACAAAATGCCCTTAAAGGACAGAGTTTTTATATGTCCTGAGTGTGGACATATTGAGGACCGTGATTTGAATGCTGCAAAAAATATTGAGCGCTGGAATGACAAGGTATTTTTATACCTGATAGCGAGTCTTCGCCCAAGGGGCGACGCCAAGGACTCTCCTAGCGTCACGCTCAGATATCATCATGGCAAGTTCTGCCAAGTGTGCTTGTGGAGTAGACAAACATCTCTTGAGTCATCTTGAGACTACGAAGAAACAAGAAGTAAGCACCAAAGCTACTAATGTCTAGTTAAGTCTAGACTTGGGTAGTTATGGATAGGTATTACAGAACGGAGAAACTCCCAACCGATCGCACAATGCCCCAAATCGAGGTAGAATCGTCCTCAACAATTAAATAACGCGCTGAGGTTCGGTGTTCTCAACACCTACCTACCAGTTGATTAAAATGGGATTTTCTCCAAGACCTCCCAAATATCAACAGCTTGTCCTCCCCACGCTATCTCGACGGAAGTGAAGTGATGAACGCCTGGGAAATCAGCAGAAGCCTAAGAGAATACAACAGGCAATTGCAGCAGCATCCTGACCGTCCCAAGATGCCTCTGGTTGAGTTGGATGATGATGAGATGGAAGTTTTTTGGGCTTACTGGGAGCGGCTCAATAAAATTGGCGTAGACCTTAGCGAAGAATATTTACAAGAAGCTCTTAACGGTAATCCTCATAACATGGAGGACGCTATCCTGACGCTACTTGTGTACGACAGCCGAGCTGGGCATAGATGGCGCGATGAATACCACCCAACAAGATTTCTTGCCAAAGCCTTGAGAGAAGGATGGAAACCATCTAAACCAAATTCTTAAAAAATTACTTTCGTCCATCATTCGACGTACAATAGCTGCAAGTAGATAAGACAAAGCCCCCTACTAGACACAGGAGGCTCTGTAAATCGAAATGTTTTAACGGAGAAAGCCGTGAAAACCTTGAAGAAAAAGAAAAAAGAAAGAAAAAACAAAACGAAAGATACTTCAAGGTTAGCACGGCTTTCTCCTCAAAGGAGAACTCATGACTGATATCACTGCTTTTAACACACCTCACAGACCCGATACTACTGGTGTTCGCTACACCCTCTGGACTACAAATCACGACCAAGTAGCAGGCGACCTTACCCCCTGTGCGTCGCGGCTCTATCGGTGGCTGCTGCAACAAGCTGCTGGTGGCGTTAAGCAAACCGTAGATTTAGAGGACTTTCAGCAATCCACTGTCTGTCGGAAGCGGCAAACTGGCTATCACATCAAACACATTGTGCGTTCATTTAAAGAACTGGTTAAAGCTGAATTAGCTTGTGTAATGCGATGGTATGGACATTGCAAAAGAATATTTGACGTCATTGTACGTCATACTGGCGCAGTCAAGCAAATTCCGCCTTTAGGACGAAAAAGTAACCGAAAGTATGGAGAAGTTCTCGGTGGATCGAAAAAGTTCCAAACAGAGGCTGAAACCGTGATTCCGCCGTACTCTATACATAGTTTTACAAAAAATAGCAGAACAGTCCCACCCACCACACCCTGTCGCTGCTTTGGGAAAGGGGGCTAAAGAGGAAGAAAAAGAGAAAGAAAGAGAAGCCGTCAAACAAGCGTTGGGTGAAGGGGGGTTTGAAATCAACATTGACCAGAAAGAAGAAATTGAGCTAGAAACCGATGAACTTAAAGATCCGGGTGAGGGTCATTTTTCGCCCGCGCCAAAAACGAGGAAAAAACTTGATTTCGTTGATGAAGAAGAGAAAGAAAGAGATAGCATCAGACAAGCGTTGGGTGAAAGAGGGTTTGAAATCGACATTGATCAGGAAGAAGAAATTGAGCTAGAAACCGATGAACTTAAAGATTCGGGTGAGGGTCATTTTTCCGCCGCGCCAAAAACGAGGAAAAACTTGATTTTGTTGAAGAAGAAGAAGAAGAAGAAATTGACCTAGAAACTGATGAACCGCAAAATTTCAGTAAGCGTAATTTTATCGACAGCGACAAACACGGGGAAAAACTTGACCTTATCGATGTAGTCGGGATTCGACTCAATGCCCAGCTAGAGTCACTAGTGCGCGGTTTCACTCTGGACGAAATAAAACAAGCGATCGCATACTACCTACTACTAACCAAGCGCATTAAGGGAGCTAAAGGACAAATTATAAAAAGACCAGCGGGTTGGTTCACAGACTGCCTCAGACAAAACTGGTGCGCCACCAAACCCATGGAGCAGACCAGAGAAGAAGAAGAATTTAGCAACTGGTACTCTCAAGCAATTGCCTCTGGTCTCGTCGAAGACCTACCAATATCCTGGCTAACCAAAGACTACAACCAGGAATTTGTCGTAAGACAACGCAAACCAGGACTATATGGCTCACCTTACACCCTAATATCTTGGCGAGAACTGCGAAACCAGACCACCGAACCACTCCCTACCGAACAAAACACCAACAACCGTGATCTCAACGATGACTTTGAGGAACTCGATTAGTTAGATTAGTAGGGGTCATAAAGAAGGTGTAGACACAAAAACCAATCCGGATCAAGTTACACAAAGCCTGTATCAGTAGACAGCATCTGTAGCGCCAACAAGCGTGGAGAGAGCCAACCTGACAGCCTTTGGTCGGATTGACTAACAAAAATTCGACACCCAAAAACTCTTATAAAGAATGGGCATCAGGGGCAGCATCTTGTAACAAAACTCACCCCTCTGCTGATGAAACCCTTTCTCGCACGAGCATTTACCCGTTCACACCTAAAAAATCGTCGGACTCGCCCTAGTCGTTATTGGCAGCATCCCCTAGTATTGCTGTCACTCCTCTGCTGTGCACTTCTCCTGGGACTAACCCCCAACCTCGTTCACGCCCAGAGCGACACCCCACCACCAGCATCAGAAGCGCCAGCAGCAGAAGCCCCCTCGGCAGCACCCCAACCCTCACCCTCAACCGAGACACTGCGGGAAAGCACCGTTAACGAGCGCAAAGAAAGAACCACACCCGACCTCACCAAAACCACACCAGACACCAAAGAGTCCGAACTCAAGCCCCCAGCCGACGGCAAACAATACGTCCTAGAATTCAACCGTAGCCCCGTCGTCGGCACCCGCTTCAGCTTGCGCGGCATTTACGACGAAGCACGGCTGGGATTTACCCGTCCCCGCGACTGGAATATTAAATCCGTCAAAGCCCAAATTCGCTATCGCCACTCCCCCGCCCTGTATGCCACACGCTCCAACCTCACCGTCCTACTCAACGGTGCCAGCATGGGCAGCATACCCCTCAACCGCAAACAAGGCGAAGTTGGGAGTGCCGTATTTGACATACCCCTATCAGCACTACAAAACTATAACGAAGTCACCATCGGGGCGTTGCAAAACAACTCACCCACCTGTACCCAGGACCCCTATGACCCGTCCTTGTGGACAGAGGTGATGCCCGACTCAAAAATCGTATTTAACTACAACACCCAGCCTCTTAGCCTCGACCTCAAAAACTTTCCTTATCCACTCTTCGACGAACTCAGCCTTGAGCCCAACCGCCTAGCTTACCTGCTACCCAGCAAAGTAGACCAGCCTTGGCTTACCTCAACCACCCGTCTCCAGTCCACCATCGGCAGACTCGCCGAATACCGACGCCTTGACACCCGCTTAATCAAAACCCTAGGCGATGTCAAACCAACTGAACGCCTTGCCATCATTGGGACACCAGAACAACAACCCGCCCTCAAAACCCTCAAACTGCCAATGTCCCTGGCAGACAACAAAATCCTCGATAGCAACAAAAAGCCCCTACCACCAGAAGTCGGGGTTTTAATGCTAACCACCACTTCCGAATCCAAAGTCCCCGTACTCATAGCAACAGGCAACGGACCCGTCGGCGTCGGCAAAGCCGTACAATTTCTCGTCCAAGCCAAAGACCGCAAAATTGCCACCGGACAATCAGTCATTGTCAAAGACCTCACATTGATGCCTACGCCGCCCCTACGCGAGTGGCAAGGCTACCTGCCCCTAGTAGACACATTCACCCTTGGAGACCTCACGAATCGCAAGAACGACCGCTATAAAGACATATCTGTTCGTGGTTCCGACTCCCCACCCATTGACATTGAGTTCCGGTCGCTACCTGACGACAAACTGTTGCCTGGTAACACCATGAACCTGAGTTACAGCTACGGTCCGCAAATCAACCCCAAAACCTCACTAGTAGAAGTCAAACTAGACGGTGTGGCACTAGTGGGCAAACGCCTGCCTTCCATCGATGGCGGCAACAAAGAAACCCTCAAAATTGCCCTACCCGAAACCTTAATCAAACCCACCTCCAAACTCCAGGTTGACTTTCGCCTTGATGCGCGAGAACGTCGGTCATGTAGTCGAGTCACCGACCAACAACTTTGGGGAACCTTACATACCGATACCAGCTTTGCCATCAAGCGTACCAACGCCTTCACACTGCCAGACCTCAAACTGCTGCAGTACGGCTTTCCCTTTGCTGCACCCCAAGACTTATCTAGTACAGCAATTGTTCTACCCAAAGAACCATCAGTCGGCGATTTAATGACCTTGTTAGAATTTAGCGCCAGACTGGGAAGACTGAGCAAAGCTAACTCAATTCAATTATCTGTTTACACAACAGACACCTTCCCGCAAGACCTCAAGGGCAAGCGCCACATCGTGGCAATTGGCACACAAAAAAGCTTCCCATTTCCTGAAGCCATAACTGCAGGAGACTTTGCCCTCAGAGACTTAGCGCGTCAGCGAGTTAAAAGTGAAATTCAACCTTCACCTGATAACGATGGCGTCGTCAAAGAAATCATCTCTCCCTGGAATAAAGAACGAGTATTACTTGTCTTAACCAGTCAAACTGAACAAGGTTTAGAACAAGTCCAAAGCTTATTACGGCAAGACCCATTATTCTTCCAGCTCAAAGAAGACACAGTACTGGTTAGTGCCAACTCACCAAAATCAGAAGTATCAGACCCCAATGCTTATAGCTTGGAGTTTTTACAACGAGAAGAAAAGCGTCAAATCGATAAAACACCCGTCCCGAATCGAGTTTTCCAACTTGTATCCGGCAGTTGGTTCCTGTTAGGACCCGCCATTGTTGCTGCAACACTACTCCTTTACGGAGTCGTGCAGTTATATCTCAAACGAGTCTCTGGTCCAGCTCAATAAAGTAATTGGTTATTTGTTGTAAGTTAAGCAAAACTCAATAACCAAGTTGTAAGTTAAGCAAAACTCAATAACCAAGTTGTAAGTTAAGCAAAACTCAATAACCAAGTTGTAAGTTAAGCAAAACTCAATAACCAAGTTGTAAGTTAAGCAAAACTCAATAACCAAGTTGTAAGTTAAGCAAAACCTAATAACCAAGTTGTAAGTTAAGCAAAACTCAATAACCAAGTTGTAAGTTAAGCAAAACTCAATAACCAGGTTGTAAGTTAAGCAAAACTCAATAACCAGGTTGTAAGTTAAGCAAAACCCAATAACAAATAACCAAGCAAGGCATCAGCTCAGAATTAACAAACAACAACCAACAACCGATGACGAGTACATCCTCAAAAGTTAAGTCAAAGCTAAATATTAATAAGCGCTTTGGGATTTCCACCAAACAGCGCGAACGAATCTCGTCCTTATTAGTAGACAGCCTACCAAACAAATTTGACAAAATACTCCAGTGGTTAAATTCCCGTCAGTTACTAATTCTGATTATTTGCCTAATCTTATTACTAACGCCATTAATTACCTCACGTCCGGCGATTTGGCAACAAGGAGTAGTTGGGGCAATGCTAATTGCCGTAGGGCGCTTTGCCCTACAAATGGAAGAACATAATCCCAGTAAAAAAACCAGTGAATATCTGCATTTATTCCTAGTTTTACTGAGCTTAGTAACAACAATGCGGTACTTATATTACCGCACCAACTACACCTTAAATTTTGATGACTGGATTAACGGCATCTTTTGTTTCTTACTATTTACAGCCGAACTTTATGCAATTTTCACCCTAGTCTTTGCCTACTTCCAAACCCTAAAAATCAAAGATAGAACTCCCGTAGATCTTTCCCTATTTCCACAAGACCAATGGTTCAAAGTCGATGTATACATTCCAACTTATAACGAAGACGTTGAAATTGTCCGCAAAACCACATTAGCGGCACAAGCAATTGACTATCCAGCCCATCTCAAAAAAGTTTATGTCCTAGACGATGGTCGTGCCGAAAAATACAAAGCCCGTCGAGAAGAACTACGCCAAATGTGCGAAGAACTCGGCGTTACCATGCTAGTAAGAGACAATAACGACCACGCCAAAGCCGGAAATATTAACACAGCATTTAAAGTTACCGACGGAGATTTAGTCTTAATTCTTGACTGCGACCATATGCCAGTCAAACATTTTTTAATGCATACAGTTGGCTTCTTTTTCAACAAAAAAGTTGCCTTTGTACAAACCCCTCACTGGTTTTACAACCCAGACCCCTTCGAGCGAAACTTGCTCACAGGCGGTAAAATTCCCGTAGGCAACGAACTATTTTACAAAGTCCTGCAAAAAGGCAACGACTTTTGGAATGCGGCTTTTTTCTGTGGATCAGCCGCAGTAATTCGCAAAGAATACGCTCTTCAAGTAGGAGGAATTGCCACAGAAACCGTAACCGAAGATTGCCACACCGCCTTCCGTCTGCATTCCCTCGGTTATGAATCAGTCTACTACGACAAAATCATGGTAGCTGGACTTGCCCCCGAAAAATTCTCCGCATATGTTGGACAGCAAGTCCGCTGGGCAAGAGGAATGGCACAAATCCTGCGTATTGAAAACCCCTTAATTAACCCCAAACTCAACCTAACAATTCCCCAACGACTGTGCTACTTTAGCGCAACTTCTCACTTCTTCTATGGTTTTCCTCGATTAATGTATGCCATAGCCCCTCCCTTATTCTTATTATTTGGCATCAACTCCGTCAAAGGATTAGGACTAGAAACCTTATTTTATGCCCTGCCTCACATCATCCTATCGATGCAAACCAACCACATCCCCTACAAAAATGTTCGCTTCTCGTTTTGGAACGAAATTTTTGAATTTGCGATGTCATTCCAGGCAGGAATCGTCACACTTTTAGCCCTAGTCAACCCAAAACTAGGCAGCTTTAACGTCACCGACAAAGGACTTTCTGTAACCAAACGTAGCTTCGACTTTGACTCAGTACGTTATCTAGTTATAGTCAGTGCTCTCGCCGCAGCTTCTTTAATTGCCATCCCCTTCTGGTTATTTCTTTCACCAGAAGACACCCAAGCTGTTTTAATTAATGCTTTCTGGTGTGTTTATAACTTATTCCTACTATTAGCCGCCGTACTTGTTGCCTTTGAACAACCCCAACTGCGTCGTGCTCACCGGATGCCCAGAAAACTGAGTGTAACTATCCACAGTCACAACCAAAGTTGGACAGGTCAAACCCTTGACATCAGTGAAAGCGGCACCCAAATACTTTTAGACGAATGGCCAAATATTCCCGATGAAATTAAAGTGGAAATCGTTGGCGACTATGGTGCAAAAGTCCTCATGAATGGCAAAGTAATTCGCGCTATTGCCACCAGTAAATTACAAGCCAGACTATTCGTTGATTTCGTCGATTTAACCCGTACTCAACTAGATGATCTCACCCTAGTCATTTTTTCAGACGTTAAAGAATGGTACTCCCAAACCCGCAAAGAAATCGACAATCCAGTGGAATCCTTCAAATTCATTGTCACCAGTTTCAAGCGAGTCTTCCGTGAATTTAGACCAGCCGTAGGCGTCAAAGTCCGCAAACAAGTAAACGCCTTTACCCAACTTTATTGGGAAGGTTGGGAAGGTCAATCTTACACAGCTAGAGTCACAGAAATTGGTACCCAAGACATCAGAGTAGAAATAGAAGGAAGTGAAGTCTTTAACCTAGAGATGATGCAGCAGACACAACCGTTAATAGGCTTACTCTTGAGCCAAGATGCCGACGACTTGCAACCCAGTAGTTTGCTGGCTCAAGTTGAAACAATTGAAGACCTAACTCCTGCAAGAATTGGCATACAAAAAGATGCTGCTAGCGCCCAATCAGAAATCAGAATTGCCATTGAGTTAAGTTTTCCAGAATCATTAAAACGGCAGCAACAAATTAAAGTTCAGCGACTTCTAAAAAAACTTAAGTAAATTTACATAGAAAGACCAACAACTTGCTGATAAACTCTGTGAATCCTCCTTCTAGATAGAACTGGGAGTCACTTGGCTTTTGGCTGAAACTGATTGATTATGGAGATAGCTTAAACCTCAATAGCTCACGCGAGCTTTACTTATTTTTACCACCCTTTACAGGAGCTTTACTATTTTTTCAAAAAAGCCTGTTAAAATTAATAAGAACAAGTACTATGCTTGTTTTTCTTCCAGGAAAACGAAATTATTTTCGTTACCAAAAGATGTATTAATGCTCTTGTAGTTTTCACAATAAATCATTAAAGTTGAAACAAGAGAGCTGATTAGCGAGTGACCAATTTCTGCCAACTTTTTGATGATTAGCTTGACGGCTGAGAAGAAAAATGCCATTCAGCTAAAAACAGATTATAGGATCAGCCGAGAATCAAATCACTCCCATTCCATCAGGCGCAGTCTATTATTAAAACAGAAAACGAGGGAACGCAGCTACTCCCTGACTGAAATTTTTTAGTTTCGCTTATCCAAACTTCAGGGATTACCAAGGAAACATCGATTCAATGCTCTTGAATCGTTGTTTATTGCTGATTTTTGTAGCTCAGGTTAACGAACCGAACTACAAAAAGTAAGGCAAAAATTTCTGACAAGTTTACTCCTGACTTGTACTATAAAACAACACTTCCAGTTTCACGATTAGATGAGACCAAGGTAGATACACATGAACACCGTTTCTATGGCTAGCTACAGATCTTCGCAAAGGCTAAACCCGCTTTCATTACTAGCACAATTATCTAGTCGTCAGGCCAATGGTTGTTTACAAGTATCTAGTGGCACTGTTGCTTGGTCTATTTATCTAGAACACGGAAAACTGTACCATGCCTCAGATTCCGTTGACCCATTTGAACGCCTCGACCGTCATTTACGGCGCCTCAGTCGTCAAATTCCGACTCTTGTAAGTGCCGTACGAGTTCAAGTCCGCCTGATATTTGAATCCGACTTAGAAAACCAATCCAATCAAAATCCTGATTACCAAGCGATTTGCTGGTTAGTCAACCAACAGTATCTCAATCCTGACCAAGCTGCAACCCTAGTCGAAGAATTAGCAGAAGAAGTGCTAGTTTCCTTACTTGCCGTCAAAGAAGGAAGCTATCAATTAATCGAGCAAATTCCCACAGAAGAAACACCCAAATTTTGCCGCTTGGACTTAAGAACCTTAGTTGAACGTTGTCACGAACAAATGCGACGACAGCAACCGCCAGAATCTGCCAATCCAGCGGCAACAGGACGTGAATCTTCTGGTCAAAATGGCACTTCTACCAATGCTGAAAGGCGGCAATCATCAACACCGACAGCCAATAATAACGCAGCCAACTCCAAAGCCAATAATTCCAACATCAACTCAGCCAAACCCCTAGCCAAAAGCACCTACACCATTGCTTGCATTGATGATAGTCCAACTGTTTTAAACGCAATTAACTCCTTTTTGGACGACAAAAGCTTTTCAGTTGTGATGATTAACGATCCAGTAAGAGCCTTAATGCAAGTTGTCCGCATCAAACCCGACCTAATCTTACTCGATGTGGAGATGCCAAACCTAGACGGTTACGAACTATGTTCACTACTGCGAAAGCACTCGCTCTTCAAAACCACCCCCATCATCATGGTGACAGGAAACACCGGTTTTCTCGACCGAGCCAAAGCCAAACTAGTCAGAGCATCAGGTTACCTAACCAAACCCTTCAACCAATCCGAACTCCTAAAAATGGTGTTTAAGCACCTATCTTAAACCCGCCGAATCAAGGGACAGAAACGCGCTACCTCTGTTATTAAAACCTGAGACCACGACAAAATGAGTATAACTTTGATGAGTACAGTGTTGGTTGTAGAAGATACACTCTCAGAGCTGGAATTAATGAGCCATTATCTGAGAGAAGGCGGCTATACCGTAATCAATGCAATCGGAGCCAAAGAAGCCCTTTCCAAAGTCTTAGAACAAAAACCCGACGTAATCATCACCGATGTTGTCATGCCAGGAATGAGCGGATTTGAACTATGCCGCCGACTCAAAACCCATCCTGCCACCGAAAACGTGCCGATTGTGATTTGTTCCTCAAAAGACCAAGAAATAGATCGACTTTGGGGCATGAAACAAGGAGCCGACGCCTATCTTACCAAACCCTTTACCCGCGAACAAATTCTGCGAGCCATTAAAGCCGTAGCCGTTTGAAGACATGAACAACTCTGCCCTTGCACTGTCCAAAACACCAGCCCAGAGCAAAAAAAACCTAGGAGACACCTATCTAAAATTCAAATTTAGTCAACAAACCTCCGCTGTCTTATTAATGAACCGGGCGCAAGAAGTCGTCATCTTGCCAGTTGAGCGCTTGACGCCAATGCCAACCATGCCGCCCCACGTCATGGGCTTATTAAATCGTCGTTCACGAGTCATGTGGGTGATTGATCTCGCCAGGATGTTGGGTTTACCCGGAACCGAAATCAACGTCCAGCACTACAACGTAATCATTATTAGTAACGGACCCGCAACATTTGGGTTAATCGTCCAGGCAGTCGAAGGCATCGTGCGCCTAACCCCAGATGTCATACAATCTCCCCTCAGTCAAGTCTCATCTGGACTTGTCCCCTATTTACGAGGCTGCGTCTTACAAGAACAAGAAATCTTATTAGTCATTGATGCCGAAGCGATTATCCGAGAAGCGGAACAAGCGCATTAGCAACATTTTTTTCTTCCATCACTAGATAGACAAACCAACAACTTCCATCACTAGATAGACAAACCGAAAACTTCCATCACTAGACGACAAACCAACAACTTCCATCACTAGACGACAAACCAACAACTTCCATCACTAGATAGACAAACCGAAAACTTCCATCACCAGATAGACAAACCAACAACTTCCATCACTAGACGACAAACCAACAACTTCCATCACTAGATAGACAAACCGAAAACTTCCATCACTAGATAGACAAACCGAAAACTTCCATCACTAGATAGACAAACCGAAAACTTCCATCACTAGATAGACAAACGTCGAGAGTGCATATCTCCTTACTCCTGCCAACTTATTACCCCTAACGGTGCTTTGTTCATGGTCAAGCAATTTAACACAACCAGTGGCGATAACCAAATTCCCGGCAACATCAACTCAAACGGCGTCGCCATAAACAGATCCGACCGCACTCAGCCACCAACCGGAACCAACCCAACCTCACTCAAAACCGATACGCCAAACCACTACCAAACCCCTCCAAAAAGCGGAGATCAAACCACATTTTGGGGGCGCTTAAGCCTAACCACCAAAGCCACAGCCTTAGCCATCGCCTTAGGCATCCTCCCAGTCCTCTGCATCAGCGGCACCAGCTACCTGGTGACCAAACAATCCCTCAAACCCGAACTAATTAAAGACCAACAACAAGCTCAAGCCCTCGACAAACAACTGTTCCTAATCCTAATTCTAGGACTCGGCACAACAGCAGCCACGGCAGGATTTCTTGCCAAATTCCTCAGCAAACGAACCATCACACCGATTTCCGACGCCACCACGACCCTAGCCAAACTCCAAGCCGGAGAACTCAATAGCCGTCTTACTATAGAAGGTATCGATGAACTAGCCATCTTAGGGTCAAACATCAACCAAATTGCCGACCAAATCCAGACCCTAAACGCCGAAAAAACCGCCAACCTTACCCAAATCCAGACCTACGCCGATACCCTTTCTGCTGCCTCTCGTGGCGATAGCCAATATCTCTTCGAGCAAGCAGTGCAAGCTGCCAAACAGCACTTAAACGTAGACCGCGTAGTTATTTATGGCTTTGAACCCAACTTTAGTGGCAGCATCGTCGCCGAAGCCGTAGACACAGGCTGGCCCCGCGCCCTAGCCGACCGGATCAGCGACCCCTGCATACCAGGCAAACTCCTCGAAGAATACAAACAAGGACGAGTCGTTCCCACCAACGACGTCCGTGCCACCAACTATTCCCCCGCCCATATGCAGTTGTTAACTCGACTGCAAGTCAAAGCCAACTTAGTTGTCCCCATCGTCGCTGCCGACAACCTGCTGGGACTCCTCGTCGCCCATCAATGTTCTGGCACACGTAGTTGGCAAGAAACCGAAATTAACTACCTGCAACAACTAGCAATACAAGTCGGGCTCTCCCTAACCGGAGTCAGTCTCGCCACCCAAAAAGACATCCAAGCTGAACGCGCCCAACAACTCAACGATATTATCTCAAAAGTCCGGGAATCCCTCAAACCCGAAGAAATCTACCATGCCGCGATTACAGGCATCCGCACCATCCTCAAAACCGATCGTGCCGTCGTCTACCTGTTTGACGAAGACTGGCAAGGCAGCATCGTCGCCGAATCCGTCGGCAGCAACTGGCCAAAAGCCCTTGGCGCCAACATCGCCGACCCTTGTTTTGCCGAACAATACGTCGAAAAATACAAACGCGGACGAGTCAAAGCGATCGAAAACATCTACGACGCCGGCTTAACCAAATGTTATTTGGGTCAACTAGAACCCTTTAAGGTAAAAGCCAACCTCGTCGCCCCGATTTTAGTTGATAGCAAACTCCTTGGTCTACTCGTCACCCATCAATGTTCCAGCACTAGACCTTGGCAAGAATCCGACCTGACCTTCTTCAAACAAGTTGCCATCCAAGTCGGCTTCGCCCTTGACCAAGCCGCACTCCTAGAACAACGAGAACAAGCCCGCATCATCGCCGAAGTCGTCTCCGAAGAACAACGCCGAGAAAAAGAAAGTCTGCAACTACAACTCCTAGAACTCCTGAGCGACATTGAAGGCGCAGCCTCCGGCGACCTCACCGTGCGTGCCGACGTCACCACCGGCGAAATCGGCACCGTTGCCGACTTCTTCAACGCCGTCATCGAAAGTCTGCGGGGCATCGTCACCCAAGTCAAAAAAGCCGCCAACCAAGTCAACACCTCACTGGGAGAAAACGAAGGCGCAATTCGACAACTTTCCGTCGAAGCCCTCAAACAGGCAGAAGAAACCACCCGCACCTTAAGCTCCGTCGAGCAAATGACCCGTTCCATCCAAGACGTAGCCGAAAACGCTCGTCAAGCCGCCATCGTGGCTCGGAGTGCCTCCTCCACCGCCGAAGCCGGAGGTATCGCCATGGACCGCTCAGTACAAAACATCCAAAGACTGCGACAAACCGTATCAGAAACCGCCAAAAAAGTCAAGCGTTTAGGTGAATCTTCCCAACAGATTACCAAAGTCGTGTCCTTAATTAACCAAATCGCCCTGCAAACCAACCTGTTAGCCATCAACGCCGGCATAGAAGCAGCCCGTGCCGGAGAAGAAGGACAAGGCTTTGCCGTCGTAGCCGAAGAAGTCGGAGAACTAGCCGCCCGTTCCGCCGCCGCCACCAAAGAAATCGAAAAAATCGTTGAAAACATCCAACAAGGAACCTCAGAAGTCGTCGAAGCCATGGAACTGGGTACAGCCCAAGTCGTCGAAGGAACCCATCTCGTCGAAGATGCCAAACAGAGTTTGACCCAAATTCTCGAAGTATCTCGCCAGATTGACACCCTCGTGCAATCAATCTCCACCGCCACCGTCTCCCAAGCCGAGACCTCTCAAGTTGTGACTGAACTAATGAAAGAAATTGCCTTAGTGAGTGAGCGCACCTCCAATTCCACCCGACAAGTCTCCGGTTCCCTCCAAGAAACCGTAGGCATTGCCCAGGAATTACAAGCAACCGTAAGAACCTTCAACGTTGGTGATTGAGTTCGCTCGTCATTGGCAAAGAAAAGTCGATTGTCAATCGTACTCTAGTGACTGTTAGTAGCAAAAACCACTAGCATCTCCCTACATACCAATCCCACCGACAAGCGAACCCAATCACCAATGACCTCTAACCATCCATCTACCAATCATCTACCAATCATTAACAACCAACAATCATCATTTCTACCATGTCACAAGACAAGGAACGCGAAATTCAGCTCCAGTTTCTCGAAGAAGCACAAGAGTATCTAGACACCATAGAATCAGTACTCCTAGGTTTAGCCGGAAACCAAATCAGCGGACAGCAAATGGACGCTGTTCTGAGAGCCGCGCACTCAGTCAAAGGTGGAGCGGGAATGATGGGCTATGGAGCATTAAGCCAACTGGCTCACCGCCTAGAAGACTCCTTCAAAGTCCTCAAAGTCCAAAGAAACACCATTGTCGTTGACGGTGCCCTCGAAAGCCTGCTCCTAACCGGAGTAGACCGCCTGCGCCAAATCCTAGTCCGTAACCGCCAAGGAACCAGTGTAGACGAGCAGTGGCTAGAAACCGAAGGTCACCCCGTCTTTGAAAAACTACGAGACCGCCTAGGCGACCCTGTAGCCGACGACGCCAGTAGTATGCTGGGTTCCGACGAAGGCACCAACGTCGCCGCCCTCCTCTTTGAAACCGAAGTCGAAGGCTGCCTCGTCCGCCTAGAATCAGTCTTAGCCGACCCAGCCACCCCCTGCCTAGAAGAAGAAGTCTCCATCATGGCTCAAGAGCTAGGCGGCTTAGGCGAAATGCTGCAACTAGAAGCCTTCACCCAACTTTGCGAATCCGTCATCTACCACTTGACAAATGCTCCTGAAGCAGTCAAAGAAATCTCTCAACTCGCCTTAAATGCTTGGAGAAAATCCCAAGCCCTAGTCCTCGTCGGCCAAGTAGCGAGCCTACCCGCCGCCATTAACTGGGAAACAACCGCCAGTCCACAAACCACCCCCCACTTATCCACATTTGAAGAAGACTGGCTGCAAGCACTGCCAACCAGCGACTTTGACTTTGGTGAAACACCCGCTGAACTAGAGCAAGTCGAATCAGTTCCCGCCTTCACAAATCAGATTCCCCTAAGTGCCTCCGTTTCCCAAACAGAACTCGAACCAGAAACCCTAGATGTCGAACCCGTAATAGCTCCCGACATCATAGAAATCCAACCCTTAACTCCCACACTCACAGAAGCAGTAGTCGAAAATCCTTACCCAGAAGTACTAGCCGAAGCATTTGACCGAATTGAACTAGACGGGGAAACCATACCCGAACTCGTCACCGCCGACAATAGCCGCCAAAAAGTCGAAACAACCGCCAGTTCACTATCAAGAACCAGCATCGACGACGAGGGAGAAGTCTCTGCCAACGACGTAGTTTGGCAAAAAGAGCAAACCCGAACTAAAAACACAGCCACCCAAGCCGAAGGACCCGAAAACTCCGTACGTATACCAGTACGTCAACTAGACCGACTCAACGACCTATTTGGAGAACTCACAATAGAGCGCAACGGTCTAAGCCTACACCTAGGACGTTTACGCGGCTTAATTGAAAACCTCACCTCACGAGTCAGCAACCTCGAACAATCAAATATCCGCCTCCGAACCGCCTACGACACCGTAGCAACCCAAACTGGCGGCAGACTCGAATCCTCCCTAGCAAAAGAAGAAACCAAAAATCAGCCCAACTACCTAGCCCTACAACCCGCCCCCACCTACGGCGACGGTGGATACAACAACAACCGCTTCGACGCCTTAGAAATGGACCGTTACAGCGACTTACACCTGCTGTCAATGGAAGTGATGGAAACCATCGTCCAAATCCAAGAAGTCACCAGCGATATTAGCCTCAGCCTAGAAGACACCGACACAACCGCCCGTGAACTAAACCAAACCGCCAAACAACTACAAACCAACCTCACCCGCGTGAGGATGCGCCCCCTATCCGATTTAGTCAGTCGCTTCTCCCGTGCCCTGAGAGACCTCTCCGTACAATACGGCAAACAAGTCGAACTCAAAGTCTTAGGCAAAGGTACCCTGATCGACCGCAGCATTTTAGAGGCAATGAACGACCCCTTAATGCACCTAGTCCGCAACGCCTTCGACCACGGCATCGAACCTCCAGCCACCCGTACAGCCCAAGGCAAACCCGCCCAAGCCGTCATTGAAATCAAAGCCGCCCACCGAGGCAACCAAACCATCATTACCGTCAGCGACGACGGTAACGGCATTAACCTCAACAAAATCCGTGCCCGTGCCGAAGCAATGGGTTTAGACGCCGGACTCCTCGCCGCCGCCAGCGAAGACGAACTACTCTCGCTAATCTTTGAACCCGGTTTTAGTACCGCCGACCAAGTAACCGCCCTTTCTGGGCGCGGCGTCGGCATGGATGTCGTCCGCAACAACCTCAAACAAATCCGAGGTGATATTCGAGTCGATACTCAACCAGGCAGAGGTACAACCTTCACCCTCACAGTGCCCTTTACCCTCTCCGTAGCGCGAGTTTTGCTGGTAGAAAGTAACGGAATGCTCCTAGCCTTTCCCACCGACGTCATTGAAGAAATGCTGCTGCTGCGGCAAGAACAAATCTTAACAACACCAGGCAGTGAAGTCTTGAGCTGGCAAGGAGAAATGGTTCCCCTAATTCGCCTAGGAGCCAGCTTAACCTTCTACTGCCCCCGCCGAGTTTCAACCCTAGAAGGCGTACCCAGCATTAGTGAGCCAACCGTACTAATGATTAGTCAAGGCGACCAACTGCAAGGCATCCAAGTAGACCGCTGTTGGGGAGAAAGAGAAGTAGCAATTCGCAAAATCGAAGGTCCACTCGCCATGCCTCCAGGCATGAGCAGTGCTTGCGTTCTTGGAGATGGCAAAGTCGTCCCTCTCGTTGATGCCAGTGCCCTGCTACGTTGGATCAAAAGTACAACTCACCCCGCTCGGAATACGAGCATGACTCGGCGCAGTATTACAGACACCCCTAATAATGCTCTAACCTCAACCACAACCGAGCTTAAAGAAGTCGAATCTTTCGCCTACAAAAATAACCCACCTCGAGCAATTCCCATCAGCCAAAAAGACACAGTTTTAGTTGTTGATGACTCAATCAACGTCCGTCGCTTTCTAGCACTAGCCCTAGAAAAAGCAGGCTATTTAGTAGAACAGGCAAAAGATGGTCAAGATGCCGTTGAACAACTCCTGGGAGGATTAGCAGTAAAAGCCGTCATTTGTGACATTGAAATGCCTCGACTCGACGGTTATGGCTTCTTAGCAAGAGTCAAATCTGACTCCAAATTTAGCACCTTACCAATTGCCATGCTTACCTCTCGTAGTGGAGACAAACATCGCCAACTGGCAATGACTCTAGGCGCCTCCGCCTATTTTTCAAAACCCTACAATGAGCGGGAGCTACTATTAACTCTAAGGCAATTAATTACAGAAAATCCGCAAGAAGTACCTGTACCTATAGGTGTAGGGTGAATCGATTAAATAGACCTCTTACAGGGATAAGATTTTGAGATTAGTTCCTAATTTGAGATTAGTTCCTAATAGTTTTTAATCCATAATTTACCATTCACGCAAGAAGTTTAATGGGTGTTTCTTCTTTGAAGCGAGAGCAGATTCATGAACTAAGGTATGTACTTACCAAAACACTTGATGCTTTCTCTCTTAGTGTCAGGAATTCCCGTCGTTCCAACTAACCCGTAACTCGAGAAAAGCGAATTAAGTTAGCTTTATGTCTGTTTTTTCTCCTCTAACCTCCAGACGCTCCAGTAATCGTAAAGTCAAGCCAACCCAACAACTAATTGTTTTTCGCTTGAGAAACGAAGGTTTTGCGCTACCAATTCGTGCTTCACTCAAAGTCATCTCACTAGGCGAAGTTTTTGGTGCACCCCAGACTACTGGGGTAGGACTAACACTTTATCAAGAGCAAGAACTACTAGTTATAGACATCGGACAACGAATTTTTAAAGGTCTTCTTACCCAACCTGCGATACTATCTAGTGAGCCATCTGAACCGTCAGAGTCGCCACCACCATCTGGCACGATTGAAGGCAGCTACTTGTTGATTGTACAGAGTTCTAGCCGCAAACTCGTAGGCTTACCGCTCTTAGAGCCGCCTTCATTGCAGCGTGTCCCCGAATCAGCGTTTGCCCCTTTAACATCAGACTATCTTGCTTACGGCACAATTCGATGTGTCAGCGCCCTGATTATTCAAGGCAATGAGCAACCACCTTTATTTTTGCTCAATCCAGATTTATTAGTTCAGCCTCAGTCAGCCTTACCGCCAAAAGAGTAATGAAGTGAAATTGAAATACTCAGTTTGGTTTGGCTGCAGACTAGGCTTGATTATTCATTCCTTAACGCCAGTTTCCTGTTTCATAAACCGTCTCTTTGTGGAATACTCATTGCTAAATTCGGCACTTGAGTCGATTTGAGTTTTGCACAGTTTTAAGAGGCGAGAATTTTTAGCTGAAGTCTCAAGACTAGGGTTTCTTATATTTAAAGTATCCTTATGGAAACACTTCTTTAACTCTTTACTACTGCTATGAGCGACCTGCGGCTTTCTTCACAGCGGGTAGCGCCTATTACTCCCGGTGATTATCACGACCCCCTGGCGCTCTCTACACCTTTGCCTTTAACTCTACACCCTGCTTCTGTTTATTTGTCAAGCCTTGCTCCTAGGTCTAGGCGCACGATGCGGCATTCACTCAACACCAGCGCGAAACTTTTAACTAACGGTGCTTGTGATGTGATGACTATAGATTGGTCAAAACTTCGCTATCAACATACATCGGCTCTTCGTGCTATCTATATCGATAAGTATGCTCCGACTACGGCTAATCGAATGTTAACGGCTTTACGCTGTGTGCTCAAAGAGGCGCGACGATTAAGACAGATTAGTCTTGCGGATTATGAGGATGCTGTTGAGCTTAGATTCATTAAACACGCAACGTTGTTGCACGGTCGCGCACTTAGTGATCAAGAATCTCGGCGCTTATTGAGGTTTGCTTGAATGACCCTCTCCTAAAAGGTATACGAGGTATACGGGACGCCGCGATGATTTCTATTCTTATGGCGGGTCTTCGGCGTTCTGAAGTGGTTAATCTTGATTTCTCTGATTTTGACCCTGATGTCGAAAGTCTTAAAATTCGTCAGGGCAAGGGACGACAAGACCGCATGACTTATCTGCCGACGGGTGCAACTCCTGCTGTCTTAAACTGGCTGGCAATCCGAGGGATCAACCTGGTCCTTTGTTACATCCCATCGAAAAAAATGGCGATATCACTAGAAGGCGTTTATCTGACCAAGCTGTGCTGGTGGTTCTTCAAAGAAGAGGTTTGCTTGCTAATGTGGCGCCTTTTTCACCTCACGATTTTCGGAGAACTTTTATTTCTGGTTTGTTGGATGCGGGTGCTGATGTAATTACGGTATCCCGACTTGTCGGACACGCGGATATGGTTACCACGGCTAGATATGATATGCGGGGTGAAGCCGCAAAGCAACAAGCGGTGGCAAGGTTGAAGTTTCCTGGTCAAAGTCAAGAAACGGTTGATTAATTGAGGATGCTTACCTGTTCAAAAGACTGGATCTAGGGTGTCATCTCCTAGGCAAAGCGTGAGCACCCAGTCTGGCACGATTTTATAGGCATTCAGGTTCATCAAAAAGTTGATATTTTGATTCCAGCATTGTTTTCTGAGGAAGTAGATCAGTGTGCCTTGGAGGCTGCGAATTTCTAGTTGTGATTCTTGGTCGGGATAACGGTATTGGAAGTACGCCAGGGCGATTTTAACTTGGTGTAGGGGGAAGTTGAGTACTTTGGGTCGTTCTTTTTTGACGAAGGGTATTCCTGCGGCTTCACATTCGGCTAGTATCTCGTCGCTGTCTTTGAATTTTTCTTCTAAATTAATACTGCTGCTGCTGTTATTACTTGTTTCGGACGATTCATCAATTTGAGGCTGTGGATCGGGAATTTTTGGTTTGGCGGTTGATTTTTTGGGCGTTGGGGGGGGAGTTGGAGGTAGGAGTAAGTTGATGGATTTGAGAGTCCATTTCCAGACGTGGGAGGTGTAGCTTTGGGCGCGGGTTAGGATGCCGACTTTTATTAGTTGTTTGGTGGCGCTTTTGACGGATTTGGGGTCGTGGGGTTTGCCGCGTGTGTCTTTGACCCAGTTGTTGAAGTCGTGGAGGTCGATGGTTTCGGTGCTGCCTTCGGGCATTTCGTGGAGTAGCCATTGCCAGAGTACGACGGCTGTTGGGGTGAGTCGGTTCTGGACGCAGTAGGTGGCGTGTCTTTTTGTCCAAATTGTCATGGTTTTTTTGTGTTGATTTGCAAATGAATAAAGCTCCTACTTGAGATGTAGGAGCTGGATGTTTGGTGTTGGGTTTATGGTTTTAGTTGGCTGATTTCTGCTTCGTATATGCAGAGGGTTTGGGCTTGGTGATACCAGGGGTCTTCTGGGTCTATGTCGATGTTGATGATGTAGCTCCAGCCTGCTTGGATGCCCTGCCTTACTTGGGGACTGTCTGGGCTGGCGTATTCTATGCCGATTATTTCGCCTGTTTTGATTTTTCTGCCGTAGCTGACGGTGGTGGTGTGGATGCGTGTGGCTAGGGCAAATTTGGGTAAGCTCCATTCTGCTGGAATGCTTACGCTGTGGTGGTTTTGGCTATTTTCTGTCACTATAAAGTGGCTCCTTTCATGGGTGTTACATGGGAGGTGAAGTCGTCCTGGTTGAGTGCTGGTTACACTCGCCGGGGCGCGTTCGTTGTGATTATTTATTTGCAGATAATATTAGCGTGTTTTGGGGATTTGTGCGATCGGTTGGTGGGGGGTGGGCGATCGTAGATGCAGAGGGTTTGGGCTTGGTGATACCAGGGGTCTTCTGGGTCTGTGTCGATTCGGATTATGTAACTCCAGGCCTGCTTGGATGCCTTGCCTTACTTGGGGACTGTCGGGGCTGGCGTATTCTATGCCGATTATTTCGCCTGTTTTTGATTTTTCTGCCGTAGCTGACGGTGGTGGTGTGGATGCGTGTGGCTAGGGCAAATTTGGGTAAGCTCCATTCTGCTGGGATGCTTACGCAGTGGCGGTTTTGGTATTTTCTGACATCATAAGATGGCTCCTTTCATGGTGGTTACATGGGAGGTGAAGTCGTCTTGGTTGGGGTGGTGCTAACACTCAGCCGAGGCGCGTTCAGCTTTGAAATTATTTATTTGGAATTAATATTAGCGTGTTTTGGGAAATGTGCGATCGGATGGTGGGGGATGGTGAATCCGGAGATCCCCCTAAATCCCCCTTATTAAGGGGGACTTTGAGAAGTTTTTGATTCTCCCCCCTTTTTAAGGGGGGCTGGGGGGGATCTAATTTGACGGAGAAGGGGGGAATGTATAGCTTACTATGCAGCTCTTACCTATCCTTTACACAAGCACCAACGTCATAGACCAAGTACTGAGAATCAACAATGGTTCGAGAGCTTGAGCGAGTTTTAGTAGCTATAACCTACTGCTTTAATCATCATCGAAAACATAAACTGTTGAAGTGCCTGGTTTCCCACAAAAAACAGCAGTGGGAATATTGAGAATGGAAGTCAGAACCTACTTGGAAGTTATACCAGGCTGACCAAGTAGGATCGGCTCCCAATTTGTACCCATGAAATTGTCTAAATTTTTAGACACTCAAAATGAAAGATAATATTATTGCAGCGATCGAAGCGCAGCAAGTAATTGTAAGTCGCCATGCCAGAGAAAGGTTAACAGAAAGACAAGTAACCTTTGACGAGATTTGTGCCTCAGTTATTCAAGGTTCAATTATTGAAGATTACCCAGACGATACACCTTATCCAAGCTGCCTAATTTGTGGAGAACTAGCTACAGGCACCTACTTACATACCGTATGGGCATATGACGAAAGTCAAAATTTAGCTATTCTTATTACTGTGTACTCTCCAGACCCCAATCTTTGGATTGACTGGCGACAAAGGAGACGTTAATTATGCTTATGCCTGAAAAATGCCCGATTTGCGGGGGTCATGTCCGTCAAGAAGAAGTTATCGAAACCCTGCAAGGTGGTGGAAACACGGCGACTGTGAAGGTACTAGCAGGAGTATGTCAGTTGTGCGGTGAGCGCTATTATTCCGTGACGACAGTTAGGCTGTTTGAAGAAATTGAAACCAAGTTAAAACAGCAAGATATAGCAGAGTTTGAATTAGTTGGTCAGTCGTTTAAAGTTAGGTCTAATTAACTGCTGAGTGTGTTGGCATGACTTTAGAGAAACACCCGCGATTTAATGGCTCTAGCCACTGAAACTTTAGAACGTCGCTTTGATGCAGCGTTCAGTGCCAGTCGTATTGAACAAGAGCGAAACGAGAAGATTACACGAGCGAATTTTACGGCTTGAAACTGATTTAAGTCGGCTGGGGGAAGCCTTTGCCATGGATGATCAAATCAAATCAGAAAGAGACTACTTTGAACGCCTGCTTTTGCAGCAAGGTATTGATCCTTGGGCGCTTCCTGATCAACCAGAGAATTAATAAAAGGAAATTCGCTATGACTCAAACTACACCTGATCACCACCCCGCAGTCCGGCAGGGGTTTAAACCCCTGCCTCATAGCGAAAGTCCTCTGAAGAGGACTGTAAATCAATCATTTAGCCATTAATCTTTT